>JAXGGA010011219.1:0-43338 GCA_038373865.1 Uloborus plumipes
TATGCATCAGGGTAGTTGCGAAAACAGTCCTCTGGAAAGTGATTTTATTCATGTCAATTAATTTAATTATAAAACATTAGTTAGGGTCACCCGGGGCAATTCCTAGTCAGCAAGTTTCTGGGGTAATTCCTGGTCACAGTCCTTTTTATGTCTTAATAATCCTTCAGCAAAATGAAAAAAAATCACAGAGGTACTCTGAACTATCTTCATTGCAATTCATTACTTAATTATGAGTTGACTGTGTATTTAGTTTGAAAAAAAAAAAATCTTTTTAAAATCGCTTGTTAAATTTCGTAAAACAAGATTGGCCTTAGTTTTGATACATTTGTACAAAGATCGTGATCAAACTCAAACTTCTGAATATTTTTCTTTTTCGTTTTTTTGGTTGAATTAGGTACCATGTCAGTTACTGAAAAATAGTTTTGGATTTACCATTATTGTTTTGAATAATTTGCAGGAAGGCTCCAAATAATGCCCCTGGCTACTGGGGTAATTCTTGGTCAGTGGGGTAATTCCTGGTCAGTCCTTTTTTTAATATTTATGGATTATTATTTCACCTATTATTGACATATGTTATTGATTTAAACTATATGTAACTCTGTGAGCCTTAACTGCAAAGTTAACTGTAACCGCAGTGTAACATTCTTATCTGTTAATGATAAGTATACAATATACTGAATTTTTCTTTGTTAAATTTCATCCAATTATTTTATAAGTTATAATAATTATTCTTAATTATACTAAGAAAAATGCTTAATTGTAACTGCATTGTACTGTTCACTTAACTGTTCACCTTAACCTGTTCATAACAGACAGAAGCATGTGCTCAGTGTGCATGGTGCATGTGCACTACATTTTTTATGGACCTATTTATTTGGTAGGTGAAGATTCATTCACAACAGTTATAAAAGCTGAAGCTATTGCATACAAAGTGTATAAAAAGTATTTTGGCTAAGTTTTATTAAGTAAAGCTATTATGTTGAAAACAATTGCATTCTTCCTTAAAAAAACTAAATACAGTGTTTAATTAGCTATATATATAAATAAATTCTTTATCTAATTAGTTTAATAACTTGTATTAATAATGTGCTTACAAAATGTATGCATTTTCATCAATCATTTGAGTGACCAATAATTGCCCCGTAAGTGGCCAGGAATTACCCCATCTCTGGGGTAATTCCTGGTCACTAATTAACGACAATTACTCAAGTTCATTATGTATTGTTGATAGCATGAATATTTTATTCGATGGACATCCCAATGTGCTTCCTCCATACCAAAATTTGTAACTAACTTAGATAGATTTTGTGATAATTGGATGTTAATGCTTTTTGACCAGGAATTACCCCAGGTGACCCTATTATGTCCACGACTTGTGCCTAAATTTATAGGTAGTCTCGTAACTAAATATGTTCCAATAGTTTTGCAGATATAACGCAACAAAGAGCAAAACCAGTCACTTGGCACAGTTCCCTGCCTAGTTATACTAGGCGGGGACTTACCCCTATCATGATTTACCAGAAAAACAAACTTCAATTGGCCCTCCTACAAAGCGAAATAATAGATTCATTTTCTGAGCAATAGTATAATAATTATACGAACATTTCAAAAAACCATACCCGGACAGATTTCGTGTGAAAAATGACGAGTTTACAGAGAATCGCCCATACATATTATGCAATAAATCTATCCAACTATGAATACCATCTAGTTAGAACAACCAAACAAGTCACCTGTCAAAAGTATACTCTATTAATATGCTTCTTACTAAACTCGTCCCGAACTTCCCGCTGTCAACGTTAATTCTGTTGCAAATCCTTCAAGTATTCCTGTTACTGTGGATCAAGCCCATGTTCTCAAATTAAATTCTAATTTTTCTGTAACTTCGAGGCCTTCCCTTCCAACACATTTTGGATCCTATTGAAAGTTCTTTCAAAAACATTAAACTAACACCCAGACAAAAGGAGTTCATAAGGCATCTTATAATCAATAATGTTTCGTTTAATTTAAATTCTCAAAGTAGTAGTAACCTTTCCCACAGGAAAAAAGAAGTTTGCGCGAGATTTTTTCCAACAATAATTTGATTATAACCAAAGCTGACAAAGGGGGGCAGATTGTAATTATGGATGAAAACAAGTACATTTCCGGGGTCAATGGCCAGCTTCAAGATGGCCTGTACACTCAATTAAAACAAGATCCTTCATCAACTGAGTAAAAAACTGTTCGTAATGCTATCAAGACAAGCCAACTATTTTCCAACCGCACTAATTTAATTTCTTCAGTTTCAATAGAATTTGTCAACATCCTTCGTAAGTTTGATGTCAAATCCCTTTTCCCCAACGTACCTGTTAGAAGAGCTTTGCAATATCTGGAAAACAGACTCCGTGAATTTCACCATACTGATCGCGAAATTATTGAACTTGTGGGGTTGACAGAAACTTGCCTTAAACATACTACCTTTGTCTTTAGGGGTACATTCTATCAACAAGTTACTAATTGCCTCTGAGAACTGAATTGTTTTTTTCAAACTCAACAAATTACCTTGCACTACAACTGTAATTGAGAAAGATTTGCATGATGTATGCTATGATGAAAGTGTAGATTTTCCAAAGTTTGGGAAATTTGTTTTTCCATTTACACCAAAAAATGTCATCAGTGAAATTATGGAAAATCTTGACTTATTTCAATTTCAAGATGAAAACAATTGTTATAGAATATTTAATTTAATAACTTTAATCCAAAGTGCATTAAATGAACTGTCATTTACTAGTTTTGAAAAAACACAGAACTTATTATCATTTGTAAAAACCCAAATTAATTTATTTAACTTGCATAAAAGCCAAAGATATGAAACAGATTTTTCAATTTTTCGCTCATTAATTCATTCAATATCCCCTCATGCTTATCGTTATATGTATAATCCATAACCGCAGGAAGAAGATATCCTCAAACTCCAAAATTCTAAAAACGACGTAACTTTAAAATCATCCTTTTAAGTTTGTAATTGATAAATCTACAGCGCAGATAAAAAATAAATGGTGTAAAATAAATGGTCAGTAATAAGGAAAATTTCTACATCAGATAGGCAGATTCGTAGGAGAGTAAATAAAAGCCTCAGAATATTTTCTAATGTTATTTGCGCAGCTAATCGATCTCTAGTAAGAATTTGTCGAGATATGGGCGTTTCTCTGTAAACTCGTAATTGACTGTCCGGACCGAGTATTTTAAAAATAATAAAGTAATAAAGCATTAATACTGTTTAGCCCAATTTTATTTGGAGTGATATAGTTCAATTTTTTTCCCTAGAAATTATCCAAGTGCCAGAAACAGTCTCCATCGTATAATCTAACACTTAAAAGTAACACTAAAAAGTAAAGAAATCTATTACTCATGCAAATGTTTTTTGGTATGAAGTTTAAAGTAATCTGTGAATTTGCTGAAATTGCTGAGAATGGTGTTGAAACGCCACTGTATTTAGTTTCAGAGCCATATTAGTGATGAAAGTATGCATCTTGGTCGTTGCAAAAAGTCCTCTGGTAAGTGATTTCATTAATGTTCATTAGTTAAATTGGAAGACATTATTTATTATGTCCATGATTTGTGTCTACATGTATGGGTAGTTTCGTAACAAATTATGTTCCAATAGTTTTGCAAATATTACGTAACTAAGTGAAAATACTCAGTCCCTGTCATACAGAACATAAAACTTAAATTGGCCCTCTTTCAAACCAAAGTTAAAGACTCTTTTTCTGAGTAATAGTATTAAAATTGTACAAACATGAAAAAAAAAAACATGCCTGGAAAGATTATGTATGGGAAATGACGAGTTTACAGAGAATCGCCCATTTAATTATCGTACAACAAGTGAAAGTTTTTCTAGCTCTGAATCTTGTGATGGTGATCAATATTGGGAATCCAATTCAGATACTTCAATTAACCTTCACAAAGCCTGGGAAATTTATGGCAAATGTGAAGGAAGTGTCGAATCTGGTGCAACATTTGAGAGTGAATATATTTTAATTTTGAAGCTGGTCTTGCAGAATGGGCAGTCATGAACAACATTACTCATTCAGCTCTGGGTTGGTTGGTTGGTTGGTTATATTGTGTTTATTGGCGCAAGAGCCTTATTAGGCTATACTGCGCCAAACAATGATTTACTTAAAAAAAGAAGAGATGTCAGAACTAAAATAATTTAAAATACAATGGATATAAAACTTCTAAAATTTTAAAAACACTCCGGGACAAGACACGAACAAAGTTTAAAATTTTTTAACAATGGGATGGAAGCAATAACTGCCAAGTGATTTTGATTATGCATAGATGATGTTTAAAATCCAAACCAAGCAAGAGAAAGAACTTGCTAACATTTTTTTTTGTAAAATCAGACACACATAACAAAATAAAGACAAAACACTCAAGACAAAGATAAAACCACTAAATTAGAGATATAAAACCGATTTCATTTAAAAAGGGAAACAAATTAGGATGGGGTATATCCCCAAGTAGTTCCGTCAAAGATGGATAAAAGTTATTAAAATGTTTAAAACGAGTTTGGTTAAAATCTGGGCATTTACACAAGATATGAAACACTGTCTGGTTGACATTGCAGTTAGTACATATAGGCGCTGGTTCACGGCAAAGAAGGTGTTTATGTGTGAACCGGGTATGGCCGATGCGAAGACGGGCTATGACGACTTGTTTCCTTCGCTTAATATCAAAGGATTTGAAACCTTTTGTGAAGGGCTGGATAGAGTGCAACTTGTTTTGCACCTCTCCATCCCAGTCACGCTGCCAAGAGTTGTATATACTGTCCGTAATGGAATTTTTTATATCTTCATAAGGAACAAGGTCTTCGCAATGGGCACTAGCGGCCTTAGCAGCTGCATCGGCTGCCTCATTGCCAGCAATGCCTACATGACTAGGTATCCAACAGAAGAAAATTTCGAAGTTATTTTGTATTAGCCTATGGTATGATTGAAAAGCTTGAATCACAAAAGGGTGGCTATTGTTGTTACAGTTTGAAAGGGCATCCAACGAACTTTTCGAGTCTGTGTAAATAATCCACTTTTTTTTATTTGATTGGGCTATTGTTTGGAGAGCGGTGACTATGGCTTTGCTTTCAGAAGTGAAGAATGAGCAAGAATTATGTAGTTGTTGTGAGATAGTATAACCATCAATTACTGCTGCGAAGCCAACGTGATCATTTGCCTTAGATCCGTCGGTAAAGATTTCGTAATATGAAGAATATTTTTGTTTTACCTCATAGTAGATCTGTTGGTATACCAAGTCTGCAATAGTATCTTTTTGAAAGCTACAGAAATCATAAAGAAAAGTAATGTTATTTTTGTTCCAAGGTTCAATAGGTTCTGCTGTATCAGGTAAATCAAAATCAGAAAAATGCAGGGTGTTAATCGCCTGTCTCATTCGAATCCCAAATGTTGGGGTGACCGAAGGACGGCGCAAAAATAAGTCAGTATATGATGGATGGAAGATATGCAAATGCAAAGGGTGGTTTTGATTTGGCTTAATTTTAAAATAAAAATTTAGAGATAGCTTTAGACGTCTATAGTGCAGAGAAGGTTCATGGGCTAAGATATGTAAGCTTTGAACAGGAGAGGTTCTGAATGCCCCTGTGCAGATGCGCAGAGCGAGATTATGTATTGGAGCGAGGATCTTTAAATAACTTTTAGCTGCAGAGCCATATATTTGACAACCGTAATCAATTTTTGAGCGTATCAGAGCCCTATAAATTCTTAGCATGGACTCTGTATCGGCACCCCAAGAAGTGTTTGCTAAGACTTTGAGAATATTCAGTTTCAGTGAGCATTTTTTTCTTAATTCTCGTAGGTGTGGCAAAAATTTAAGTTTATTGTCGAGTATGATTCCAAGAAATTTTCCTTCAGTTTTTACAGATATTGGTTGGTTGTTAATAAGAAGGTCCGGATCAGGATGGAGACCTCTTTTACGGCAGAAATGAATGCAGAAAGTTTTTTGGGGGGAGAAGGAAAAACCATTCTCTTCCGCCCATTGAGAGACTTTATTGATAGCTATTTGAAGCTGTCTTTCAATGATACTCATGTTCGATGACGAAAAAGATATTTGGAAATCATCAACGAACATAGTACCTTTGACAGCGGGAGGCAATTGTTCGTGTAAGCTGTTGATTGCTATAATGAAAAGAGTAACGCTCAAAACACTTCCTTGGGGTACACCTTCTTCTTGGATGAAGGTATCCGACAGAACAAATTTGACCCGTACACGAAATGATCGATGTTTTAGAAAATTGGAGATAAAGATTGGTAGGTTACCTCGCAACCCATACTCGTGCAGAGTTTTGAGGATCCCACATCTCCAGGTACGGTCATATGCCTTTTCAATGTCGAAGAATACGCTCACAAGATGTTTTCGTTTAAGAAATGCTTCTCTAATCGATGTTTCGAGAAGCAGTAAGTTGTCAATTGTGCTTCTGCCACGCCTGAAACCACTTTGATAGGAGGATAGCAGGTGATTGGACTCCAGAATGAAAATCAGTCGGGCGTTCACCATTCGCTCCATCAATTTACACAGGCAACTAGTAAGAGCTATAGGTCTGTAGCTCTCTGGTTGGTTGGTCGGTTTATTCGGTTTCAGTAAGGGTATTATAGTTGCTTGAGTCCATAATGTTGGGAAACAGTTTTCAGTCCAGATTCTATTAAAAAGATGTAGTACATTTTCTAAAGAAGTTTTACTCAAATGTTTCAGCATGTTATTATGTATTTCATCAGGACCAGGAGAAGTGTTACGGGATTTTTGTAAAGCTACAAGAAGTTCCTTAAGAGTAAAATTGGTATTATATGATTCTAAAATGTTTGATTTAAAATTAAGGATTTTTGCTTCCTTAAGTGATTTAAGAGCTAAAAACTTTGAACTATAATTGCCTGCTCTGGAGACTTCTGATAAATGTGTCCCTAAGCAGTCAGCCACTTCTTTGAGGTCAGATATTGTTTGACCGCTTTTCTCAAGAATGGGAGCACAAGATGTTTGATAGTTAGGGTCACCCGGGGCAATTCCTGGTCAGCAAGTTTCTGGGGTAATTCCTGGTCACAGTCCTTTTTATGTCTTAATAAACCTTCAGCAAAATGAAAAAAATCACAGAGGTACTCTGAACTATCTTCATTGCAATTCATTACTTAATTATGAGTTGACTGTGTATTTAGTTTGAAAAAAAAAATCTTTTTAAAATCGCTTGTTAAATTTCGTAAAACAAGATTGGCCTTAGTTTTGATACATTTGTACAAAGATCGTGATCAAACTCAAACTTCTGAATATTTTTCTTTTTCGTTTTTTTGGTTGAATTAGGTACCATGTCAGTTACTGAAAAATAGTTTTGGATTTACCATTATTGTTTTGAATAATTTGCAGGAAGGCTCCAAATAATGCCCCTGGCTACTGGGGTAATTCTTGGTCAGTGGGGTAATTCCTGGTCAGTCCTTTTTTTAATATTTATGGATTATTATTTCACCTATTATGGACATATGTTATTGATTTAAACTATATGTAACTCTGTGAGCCTTAACTGCAAAGTTAACTGTAACCGCAATGTAACATTCTTATCTGTTAATGATAAGTATACAATATACTGAATTTTTCTTTGTTAAATTTCATCCAATTATTTTATAAGTTCTAATAATTATTCTTAATTATACTAAGAAAAATGCTTAAGTGAATAGTACAATGCAGTTACAATTAACTGTTCACCTTAACCTGTTCATAACAGACAGAAGCATGTGCTCAGTGTGAATGGTGCATGTGCACCATATTTTTTATGGACCTATTTATTTGGTAGGTGAAGATTCATTCACAACAGATATAAAAGCTGTAGCTATTGCATACAAAGTGTATAAAAAGTATTTTGGCTAAGTTTTATCAAGTAAAGCTATTATGTTGAAAACAATTGCATTCTTCCTTAAAAATACTAAATACAGTGTTTAATTAGCTATATATATAAATAAATTCTTTATCTAATTAGTTTAATAACTTGTATTAATAATGTGCTTACAAAATGTATGCATTTTCATCAATCATTTGAGTGACCAATAATTGCCCCGTAAGTGGCCAGGAATTACCCCATCTCTGGGGTAATTCCTGGTCACTAATTAACGACAATTACTCAAGTTCATTATGTATTGTTGATAACATGAATATTTTATTCGATGAACATCCCAATGTGCTTCCTCCATACCAAAATTTGTAACTCTAACTTAGATAGATTTTGTGGTAATTGGATGTTAATGCTTTTTGACCAAGAATTACCCCAGGTGACCCTACCAGCTATTTTTTTTAATTTTCCCCCAAACGGTCTTAGATGAGGTAGACGTCGTGATTGTGCTGACATATGTTTGCCACGATTCTCGCTGGCTTTTTCGTCGTACCTTTCGGGCTTCAGCACGACCTCGTTTAAGCGCTATTAAATTTTGCGTGGATGGATAACGACGAAATGTGCTCCATGCTTTTTTTTGGTTTTTATGAGCTGCTTGACAGTTCGTATTCCACCATGGCTTAGGGTATTTAATTCTACCTTTTGTGGTTTTTGGAATTGTAGCGTTCGCTGCTGCTAGGATAGTTTCAGTTACTCTGCTTACCGCTTCATTAATGCTGATATCAATTACCATCTCCGGTGTTATGTCTGCCATTTGGGTAAAAGCTGTCCAATCAGCTTTATCAAAACGCAGTCGGGCTTGCTGCTGCTGATAGCTACAGCGTCTAGTGAAGGTGATCTTAATTGGAAAGTGCCCACTGGTATAAAAGCCACCTCCAACTTGAAAGTCCCAAAGTGGCAGAAGAGAAGGTGAACATATTGCAAGATCAATCGCATGGTAACTCTGCGTAGGAAGATGGAAATATGTATTGTCACCGTTGTTAAGAACGCAAAGATCGTTGTCATTTATTAATTCCTCTATAAGTAGACCCCTACTATTGGAGTCTGGGCTCCCCCAAAGAGGGTTATGGCCATTGAAATCCCCCAAGATGAGAAATGGGGGTGGGAGTTGGTCAATCAATGTCTGCAATTCCACACTTCTCAAGTCATAAGAAGGTGGGATATACACAGAACAAACTGTGAGCAGCGAGTGAAGGTGAACACGCGCAGCTACTGCTTGGAGGGACGTGTTGATATCGAGCTGGCTAGATGCATAATCATTAGAGATTAGCATCGCCACTCCGCCACAACGACGGTCACCTGACAAGCAGTCCTTGCGGTTTATATCGAAACCTTTCAAACTCGGTCTATCAACAGGTGACAGGAATGTTTCTTGCAGACAGAATATGGCCGGTTGGTGAGTTTCGACAAGATCTTTGACGTCCGTGACATTACGTGAGTAACTTTGACAATTCCAAGAAAGAATGCTCAGGGCCATGATGGAAAAAGAAGAGAAAGAAGGCCAAAGAAAAGAGAAGCAGCTCATTTAGTAGGGACGTCCGTCCATCCTTCATCTTCGGATGGCGGAAGCTCTTCAAATTCAACATCATCAATCTCCCCATGAGAGGGTGCAAGTTCCTCGTGAAGAGATTTCGTCAGTTTATTTTTCTTGCCTGAATACAAGAAGTCCTCTTTTTTAAATTGAAAAAATTGAGGGGGCCTTTGTTTAGAGGGAACCCCCATTTTAGCGCGCATTTGTATAAGTTTTTTTTTCGCTGCAGTTTGTTTCGCTTTTTTCTGACTTGTAGTGTTTGCAGTTTGAGTTTTATCAGTTTTAGTTTCAACATTTTGTGCTTGTGTGTTTTCATCTGTTTTCTTTGAAGAGGTATTAGAGCTAATATGTTGTTTACTTGGTGACTTGATTGTGTTGACTGTTTTAGATTTGGTTACCGTTTCATTTTGGCTAACTGTTTGCGTGCTAGCAGATTTTAACACTTTTTTAACTGAAGCAGCATATGAAAGTCCCACAGTAGGTGTCCGGGATTCGACTATTTTTCGAGCATCGGGGTATGATATCTTTTGAGTAGTTTTAATGAGCTGTATTTCTTTTTCTGAGATCCACTTGGGGCATTTCCTAGAGTATGAGGGATGATCTGCATTACAATTGACACATTTGAAGTTTTTTTGACATTCGTTACTGTCATGGCCGGGTTCCGCACATCTGGCACAAGTACTGGTTCCACGGCATGATATTTTTGAATGCCCAAAACGCTGACATTTAAAGCAGCGAAGTGGGTTTGGGATATATGGTCTTACCGGACAAGATAGATAACCTGCTTTGACGCGTGCAGGGAGATCGGGAGTATTGAAAGTTAAAATTTAATGTTTAGTGTTGACCATTTTGCCGTCCCGCTTGATTGTGATTCTTTTTACTGCGCTGACTTTTTGATCTTTCATTTCATCTAGGATCTCATTCTCAGGTGTAAAGAAAAGGTCTGGTTCGGAAATAATCCCTCGGGAGAAATTTAAAGTTGAATGTTCTGATACTGTAACTAAATATGGGCCGAGTTGGTTTGTGGACTGTAATGTTTTGCTTTGTTTAGGATCTTTGATTTCCAGAAGAAGTTCGCCATTACGCATCTTTTTGACGGATTTAAACTCCCCAATTAAATGAAGTAGAGCTTTATTAATTTTGAAAGGAGATACTGCTGTAAAATTTGATTCGTTGCGCTTGATAATAAAAAACTTTGGATTGCTCGACAACACATTCTGACGCTCCCCACTAGGGGGAGAAAGGTTTTTTTCTTTAGTATCCATAAACGGACCGGAGAACTGGGGGGAAAAAACGGGGTCGAGCCCCTGCGTAGCCCCCCTACACAGGGGTAAGGCTGCATACGACAGGGTTCGCCAGCTAGCCCTGAAGCCTCCCGTATGAGATACCGCTTGGCCCCGGTACCACGCAGCCATCGGCACGGTTGACACACCTTGGCTTGGGTTTTTGTTCCGAAATGTGGTAAGTGTGATGAGGGAAGGAAGGAAGGAGAAACAAATCCCTTCCCGCCGATATTCTGTTTGAGCAACTGGGGGTCACGACTCCGCCCAAGAGCTCGCCCCGAACTCACCACACCGCAAGCCCCCCCACCACGACAAGGTAAACGGACAACGGGGGGGATTCAGCTCTGGGACCATTATTAAAATTTATGAAACATAAATGTTTCGAACGTATTCCTGTCAATCCCGTACTATTCTAAAGACACCAAAAGTTATAGATATGAAAGAGGTGAGTACTGGAAAGTATGCGTATTTTGGTGTTCAAAAACAAATATGAAAAATTACTCATTTGAATCAATTGGAAATGTCTATGAACACTGATGGACACTAGTGGTTATTTCTAAATATGAAGCTGAAATACGACTTCTGAAAAAAGAAAAAATAATTGCCGAGTAACACCCATTCTTATTATGATATTATTAGAAAACATGTGCGAAAGGTAGCTTTCTATCTGGAAAAATAGGGACATCAGGGATGCTTTGATTGAGCAGAGAAATCTTACTGAATTTGATTGGTTGGTTGGTTTCTTTAGGTTTACTGGCACAAGAGCCTTCATAGGCTATGCTGCGCCAAACGATGATATAAAGCATTTAAAATCCCATAAAGTATTTAAAAATTTAAAACGTTTTTAAAAGACACATAAATGATGTATAAAATCTTAGCAAAACAAGAAAAAAAAAGGACCAGAAAATTTAAAGTAAAATCAGAAATACATGACCAAACAAAGACATAACACTCAAGAAAAAGATAAAACCACTAAATTAGAGATATAACACCAATTTCATATAAAAAGGGAAACAAATTAGGATGAGGTGTGTCCCCAAGTAATTCCGTCAAAGATGGATAAAAAATTTTTAAAATGTTTAAAACGTATATTTTTTAAATTTGGGCAGTTGCATAATATATGCAACACTGTCTGATTAACATTGCACGTATTACATAAAGGAGCTGATTCTCGGCAAAGAAGATGTTTATGGGTGAATCTGGTATGGCCAATACGGAGACGAGTGATTAAAGTTTGTTCTCTTCTGGAGTTCTTTATAGACTTGAAACCTTTCGTAGAGCGTTGAATAGAGTGTAGTTTATTTTGGGTTTCTCTACTCCACGCCTGTTGCCAATGGGCGTTTAGACTGTCACATATGGCGTTTTTGATGTCTTCTAATGGTACAAGATCATCAGCAAAGGAATTGGCTGCCTTGGCAGCTGTATCGGCGGCATCATTTCCAGCTATGCCAACATGACCAGGTACCCAACAAAGATTGATTTTAAAATTGTTTTGCATTAGACTATTGTATAGGAGAAAAGACTCAATAATTAAAGGATGACTGTTGTTGTTGCAGTTAATGATAGCATCTATAGAGCTCTTCGAGTCTGTGTACAGTATCCACTTTTTATGATTTGATTCTGCTATTGTTTTTAAGGATGTGGTTATAGCTTTTATTTCAGATGTGAAAACAGAACAAGATTTATGTAACCGTTCTGAAATAATTTGACCATCAATTACTGCCGCGAAGCCGACGTGATCATTTGTTTTAGAGCCGTCGGTAAAAATTTCATTATATGACGGATATTGTTGTTTTACTGCATGGTAGATTTGGTGGTATACTGAATGAGTTGTTGTGTTTTTTTGAAAATTATCAAAATCATGAAGAACAGATATATTGCTTTTGTTCCATGGTTCAATTAGCTCAGTTTTTTCGTATGTTTCAAAATCTGAAATTTGCAGACAATTAAGCTCTTGTCGCATTCGGATCCCAAATGTTGGGGTGCCCGAAGGACGACGTGTAAATAAATCAACATTTGACGGATGGAAAATATGCAGATGCAGCGGATAGTTTGTATTCGGTTTGATTTTAAAGTAAAAATTAAGAGAAAGTTTAAGTCTTTGATTTGTGAGAGAGGTTCTCGTGCTAAAATATATAGGCTTCCGACTGGTGAAATTCGGAAGGCTCCCGTACAAATGCGCAGGGCCTGATTATGTATTGGATCCAGAGCTTTCAGATAGCTTTTGGCTGCGAAGCCATAAATTTGACAACCGTAATCAAGTTTTGAGCGTATTAGAGCCTTGTATATTCGCAACATGGACTCTGTATCGGCACCCCAAGAAGTGTTAGCTAAGACCTTGAGAATGTTTAATTTCAATGTGCATCTCTTCTTTAACTCCTGTATATGCGGCAAAAATTTGAGTCTATTGTCAAGAGTCAGAGCAAGGAACTTTCCTTGATCTTTAACAGATATCGGTTGATTATTAAGCAGTAAGTTTGGGTTAAGATGAAGCCCTCTCTTACGGCGGAAATGTATACAGAAGGTTTTTTGAGCGGAGAAAGAGAAGCCATTTTCCTCCGCCCATTTAGAGACTTTATTAATGGCTATTTGAAGCTGCCTTTCAATGATACTCATGTTTGACGACGAGAAGGAGATTTGAAAATCATCTACGAACATGGTACCCTTGACGGCAGGGGGCAGTTGTTCGATTAAGCTATTAATTGCAATTACGAAAAGAGTTACGCTCAATACACTTCCTTGGGGAACACCTTCTTCTTGGATGAAGGTGTCTGACAGAGTAGACTTGACGCGTACACGAAAAGTTCGATGTTTGAGAAAATTGGAGATAAAGATAGAAAGGTTTCCTCGCAACCCATACTGGTAAAGAGTTTTGAGGATCCCATATCTCCAAGTACGGTCATATGCTTTTTCAATGTCAAAGAATACGCTCACAAGATGTTTACATCTAAGAAATGCTTCTCTGATAGATGTTTCAAGAAGCAGCAAGTTGTCAATTGTGCTTCTGCCGCGCCGGAATCCACTTTGAAAAGAACATAGTAGGTGATTTGACTCCAGAATGAAAATTAGTCGTGCGTTAACCATCCGCTCCATCAATTTACAGAGGCAACTTGTAAGGGCTATAGGTCTATAGCTTTCGAGTTCATTAGCTGGTTTATTTGGTTTTAGTAGGGGTATTATTATTGCTTGAGTCCATATTGTCGGATAACGTTGTTTAGTCCATATTCTATTAAAAAGATGTAGTATATTTTCTAAAGATGCTTTACTCAAATTTTTCAGCATTCTGTTGTGGATTTCGTCAAGACTAGGTGAAGTATTGCGGGTTTTTTGCAAAGCAATAAGAAGTTCTTTAAATGTAAAATCGGTATTATATGATTCTAAAATGTTTATATTAAAATTAAGGATTTTTGTTTCCTTACGTGATTTAATAAGTAAAAACTTTGAACTATAATTGTCTGCTTTGGAGACATCTGATAAATGTGTCCCCAAGCAGTCAGCCACTGGTTTGAATTCAGATATTATTTGACCATTTCTCTCAAGTATGGGAGCACAAGATGTTTGATAATTGCCAACGATTTTTTTAATTTTGCCCCAAACGGTCTTGGATGGGGTGGACGTCGTTATTGTGCTGCCATATGTTTGCCACGAGTCCCCGTTGGCTTTTTCGCCGAATCCTTCGAGCTTCAGCACGAGCTCGTTTGAGTGCCACAAGATTTTGTGTGGTCGGATATCGACGAAATGTGTTCCATGCTTTTTTCTGTTTTTTAAAGGCTGCCTGGCAATCGGAATTCCACCAAGGCTTCGGAAATTTAATCCTCCTCTTGGTAGTTCTTGGTATAGCAGCTTTCGCTGCATTCAAGATAATGTCGGTTACTCGGCTTACTGCTGCATCGATGTCAGAATCATTCACTACTTCCAAAGTTATTTCTGCCAACTGGGTAAATGCTGCCCAATCAGCTCGATCAAGGCGATAACGGGCTTGATGCTGTTTACTGTAGACGCAGCGTCCAGTAAATGTTAACTTGATCGGGAAGTGGCCACTGGTGTAGAGTCCACTTTCAACATAGAAATCCCACAGTGGCAGAAGAGAAGGTGAGCATACTGCAAGATCGATGGCATGGTATGTCTGCGTCGGAAGATGAACATAAGTATTTTCACCATTGTTCAGTAAGCATAGATCATTGTCACTTATAGAATCTTCTATTATCAATCCTCTACTGTTGGTGTCTGGACTCCCCCAGAGAGGATTGTGGCCATTGAAATCCCCCAAGATGACAAATGGGGGAGGGAGTTGATCTATCAATGTCTGCAATTCCACGCTTCTCAAATCGTAAGAAGGTGGAATATACACAGAGCAAACTGTGAACAGCGAGTGAAGGTGAACACGCGCAGCTACCGCCTGGAGGGACGTGTTGATATCGAGCTGGCTAGATGCATAATCATTAGAGATTAGCATCGCCACGCCACCACAACGACGGTCTCCTGTCAAGCAGTCCTTGAGGTATATTTCAAAACCTTTCAGTCTCGGTTGATCAGAAGGTGACAAGAATGTCTCTTGCAGACAGAAAATGGCCGGTTGGTGACATTCAATGAGATCTTTGACGTCCGTGACATTACGCGAGTAACTCTAACAATTCCAAGATAGAATGCTCAGGGCCATGAAGAGAAAAAAAAAGGGAAAGACGGCTAAAAGAAAGAAAGGTGGCTCATTAGGCAGGGACGTCCGTCCATCCCTCATCTTCGGATGGCGGCAGCTTTGAAATTCTACATCATCAACATCCTCATGGAGGGGAACAACTGCCTTATGATAATTTTTAGTTAATATAGTTTTCTTGCTATGTAGCAAGAAGTCCTCTCTTTTGAAATTATAAAGACTGGGAGGCCTCTGTTTAGAGGTAGCTCCGATTTTAGCACGTACTTTTATGATTTTCTTTTTTTCAGTACATTTTTTAGAATTTTGTGCATTTGGTTTATTTGTAAGAAGAGATTCAGCAGGTTTTACTTGTTCTGTTTGTATTTTATTTTCATTTAGTTTGTTCGGGGAAGATTTTGAACTACTTGATTTTTTATTCGGAGGTTTGTAAGTTTGATCAGAATTAGTTTGTGTTTGTGCATCTGTTTGTGTGCTGTAACTTTTGTAAACCTTTCTTACTGCTGCAGCATAAGATAGCCCAGTTGTAGGGGTACGAGAATCAACAATTTTTCGTGCCTCAGGATAAGATAGATTTCGGGTCGTTTTTATGACTTGGATTTCTTTCTCATGAAGCCATTTAGAGCATTTTTTGGAAAAAGATGGATGTTCTCCCTTGCAGTTTACACATCTGTGCTCTTTGGTACAGCCATCACTCTCATGGCCGGGTTCAGCACATTTGGCACATGTGTTTACTCCACAGCAGACGGTCTTTGAGTGCCCAAATCTTTGACACTTGAAACATCGAAGTGGATTTTGTATATAGGGCCGTACTGAGCAAGAGAGGTAGCCAGCTTTGACGCGTGGTGGTAGGTCAGGAGTACTAAACGTTAAGATGACATGTTGAGTAGGGAGTATTTCTCCATTACGGTCGGATGGTAATTCTTTTAACTCCACTCACGTGCTGGTCTTTCATCTCCTCTAAAATTTCCGTCTCTTGAGTGTAGAGGAGATCAGGCTCAGAAATGATTCCTCGAGAAAGATTTAAGGCTTCTCTTCACACAGAGTCTAAAAGCTTCAGATCCAATGTTAACCTACGGGAAAAATTAACTAAAGGTTTTACAACTTCCTTTTAAGTTTTTGACTCCGATTTTTTTTTTTTTCGAGTATTTTTCAAGCCTATTTCTGAGTCTTGTATTTGCTACTTTTTTGAAATTTGCATTTCTCGATTTTTTAAAAATCGTGAAAAAATGAATTTCGTCAAAAACAAGGTACTGTTGCACATTTCGCTCAATAAAAAGTTAGCAAGTCATGCTATCGAAATTTTAACTTGTAGCAGACACGCAAAACATGGTCCCTAGGGGTGTCGAGTTACCGAGGTTCCACTGTAGTATATTTTGTATCTTAAGTATTTTTCTGTGCATGCAAAAGAGCGTTTGACGGTCACTTCCTTTAATAATTATTTTAACAGAACACTAATTTTAGAAAAGAACCCCTCAATTCCACAAAACAGTTTTTCGAGAATTTAGATATTGTTTTGAAATATTTCAACACGAGATTTTTAAAAGAGCCATTTTTAACTGGAAAGAAATTAAAAACTATCTTCTTTCTAAAACTGAGGATACCATAGACATAATACATATCAGAGTTCTACAAAGATGATTTTTACACAGGAATGTGTTGCTAGATATTTGGGAGTCTAGAAACTATCGTTAAAGTTGCAAAAGACTCAGTGTATTATTTTTTTACTTCAAACAAACAGACCAGCAAACTGGCTCCAGAAGTGATGAAATTGAAAACCATCTATTTAACTATACCCATTTTTATACACGTTCAGCAGAATGTTTGTTTTCGTTCTGAGAGAGAAGATAGTAAACTTTCTTGCGAACCACTATGTCCCATCTGAAGTTAAATGCCAATACAGGTCCACAAATAGGACTGACAAGATAAATCGAACCTCAAAACTGTGGTGGGGATTTTCATTAAACAATCGACTATCCAGAAATACTATTTTTATGTGAGAAAGGTAAAGGTTTTCAGCACAAGTTTTTTTTTTTTTTACCTTGTAAGAATATTAACATTTGTATTTTCTGCTTAAAAACTTTACTTTATATGCTTTCTTCTTATCTTTCAAAAATATCACTAGTAGTTGTGTCTTTGCTTGGTTTTGTATATTTATTTAGTCTTTTTCAAATTCAGTTCAGCATAAGACTACTACTAACTAACGACTAATAAAAGACTACTATTATGTTCCTATAACTCTCGATTACTACTAATCTTTTCTCCGATAAAATATTGCTTAAATATGTTGATATTTTGAATCTTTTTTATTCTGCTGTAATAAGCAAAAGGTTACTACGGCATACAGTGATCTTTTCTATCATTTTTCCTATTGAAAACAAAGAAAGCTGAAGCATTTTCTTGAAAGTTACATATGGAAAAATCTGCCCTCATTTTGACCCCCCTCCCCCTCCTTTGGACTCCCTGTTTGAGCATCCCCACTGAATTTCAAAACCAGACTCTACTGTTCATGATAACCATAAGTTTTAGCACACAACAAATTCTCATGCCATTTTTTATACTTTTTGAGAAGTTTTCATTGGTTGTAAAGGCTAGCAACCTTGACAGAATATTCTCTGAACAACATCACAGTTTGCCATGAAATACCCAATCCACAATGTGTTAACACGTTCACTACCAATCATGCAACATTGCACAATCCATAACAGTTGCTATGTGTTTCTAATAGTTCTGCAAAGTGACAATTTATCAGCAGTGAATATGTTAAGGACAATTTGCAAAATATGAATAAAAAATGCAAAGCTTGCTCTTGACTTTAAAATAAGAGTCAGTCTTTGAAAAATCAGAGCTAAAGTTAACAAAAAAAAATTCTTTGTAATTAAGTACATTATGCTCCATAAAGCAATTAATGATAGAAGAGTTTTTGATAATTTTACGTATAAATACTTCTTAAATATATAGACAAAAATCTTAAGCAAATGCTTATTTCAAAGCTTTTATTGAATGATCTATCTAAAATATAAACAGTTAAGACTTGCAAAGATTGTTAAAAGCAAGAAATATATAAATTATTATGCCTACACACAAAAGTAAATTTTAAAGTAATATTAACCCTTCTATTGAAACACACTAACACCAGCAGTTCATGGTATGTTATTTAAAAAAGAAATAATAGCTGTATCTACATAAGTCAAATTATCTAAAAAAAATCATTAATAGATCATTTAAGTGTATAAAAGTAACACTTAGAGCTTTTTTTTAAAAGCTCATTATAAAATGTTAGTAGTAAATTAGAAGTAGAAAACTGAAATTTATCATGTTGAATACCGGAAATAACAATAAAAGCTAAGACATTTGGCATTCAAACAACTAGAAGGCTGTAGTAACAGGATTTTCTTTAGCTTGACAACAATCAAATAACAGGTTACACAGGGTTCATGCAAGGGAAAATTTGAGGAGGGATTTCTCATCTTGATTAAAATGTTAAGTGGAGGACTTTTGCAAAGGAACTGCATGCAAATAAACTTTAGTTGAGTAGGATTTTGGAAAATATGGCAGAAATTTCATAGTCCCATGTCATAGTGCGAGTCATGCTATAAGGGTTGAGATAAAGAATGGAAAATAGCCGAAAATTTTAAAAACAAATTACAATACTTATTACACATTGATTAAAAACTTACATGTGACCTAATGTAATTGATGAACTTTATGTAGTTGATACAGTTCAAACCCATTCTTCTGCTATAGGTAACAATGTCAAATATATGTTGTGAGTGACAATGCTCAAACATAAGTTCAGCACTGTTGAATATTTCAGGACAGAAGATGCAAAGTGTTTGCAAGGTGAGTGGTACTTCGTCCTCCACGCCGAGCCATTCATCGTCACTCCCAGAGCTGACATCTTCAAACTGATTATCTGTAACAGTGGCAAAATAAGATTTAGAAAGATTCAAATATTAAATATAATAAATAATACATCAGGATTTAAAAAATATTTTCAATGTAAAAGAGTTGACACAAATTAATTGCTTCATTCTTCCATCTATTTCATTCTCAAAAAAAAAAAAAAAACAGTGCAGGCAGTGCCTTATTACCACACAGGCTGACAAGGATTAGGCCTTAAATTTCATACAAAGTTAAGAACAGTAAGTAGTTTGCTTTTTTATTGTTAATAAACTAATAAAGGTAAAAAGATTTTGAAAAGAATTGTTTGATCCTACTTTTTCCTTTTGAATATTTGTGGGTGGAAGAAGGCAATGTGCTCGTCAAAGTCATTAAATGAATTTAAAAAGTAGTTAGCAATGCCACTACAATTGCACAGGACCCAGCAGTGCTAAATACAAGGGATTGACAAAGTCTAGCATCCACACCGAGAAGATTAAAAAGTATTTTTTTGGTGGCTGGAGAAATAGAATGGTCTCCAAAGTATTAAGGGCTTTGAGCAACAACCTTAGTAAGTTGAGCCCTGCATACAGCAGCAAAATAATCATTACAAAGGGAAATAAACTTATTACTTCTTCCCTACCTAAGAATCATTTATAGTCAATTATTAAACTATTAAATGATACCTTACACAGAGGTGCCCATCCAATGCAAGCAATAATGGCTTATCCCCTCCAGCTTAAATGTAACAGCATTCCCCATAAAATGAGATCAAAACCCTTCTCAAATTAAATAAATATAAAATGAGCAATGAGCACCAAAATGCGTGTTCTCCTACTCCTCAATATTAATGTTTCTAGATCACATTGTATTCACAACAGTAAATTTTCTCTGGTATCTAAACAAAGTTCCCTCTTATTTGCTTGTTACAATTTCGTAACAGAAACTAAAAAGAATGTTACAAAGAATGATACAACGAAGGATGAAAGCATTATCATACAACAAGCAATCGTACTAGAGTGCAGAATGGTTGGAATAGACAGTTGCATGAAACTATTTTGCAGAATTTGTTAAAAACAAATTATCAGACTGAAATTTTGCAAAATGCGTGTCAACTAAACGTTACAATCTTAAAACACATCAGGAAACTTTTGATCACAATGAAAGTTTAAGCAGCAATTTATATTCTCAGATGACATAGGCCATTATGCTATTGCAAAATATTAAGTTTTGAAAGCAACAAAAACAAATCAGCAATTCATTGGGCATTATTCAATTTTGAAATCATACCTGTTGTATCCATTCTAGCATTAGACTCCGATAACGCACAATTGTTTACATCCACCACATCCATTGCGGTTAAAGCGCCGAAATTAAAGACATGTGTACCAATAAACTACGTCACTTCACTTCAGGTTGAATCATAAACGGAGGAATGAACTCGAACATTGAAAATAATTTTTCTGCATAAAAACGAAAAATCTTATGAAAGAAAAGTACCAGTACTGTTTTAATATTTGAATTCCATGTGATACAAATAAAAATTATGTGAAAGTTAATATCCATTTCCCCAGGTAAAAACGCAAATTATTAAAATTGCTACTTGGTTGGTGAAAGGCGTTTAAGGCAGGAATTCAAGTGAAACAGACGATCGCAAATTACAATCGCTACTGGAAATGAATTACAGTAGAACGTTTCTTGATAAAAACATCGTGACGTCAGCGTGACGTTTGCGTGACATTTGCCTATGAAAAACGAGCTAGATAAAACGTCACAGCCTACTTGGCGAATAAGAGGAGATCACTGACTGCTTGTGAGCTCTTATTGGCTCCACCCGTAGTGACGTCAGTGCCAAGTTAAGTTGATGATAATGTAATTCACTTCCAGTAGCGATTGCAATTCGAAGCGATCGCAATGGTGTTTCACTTGAATCCCTGCCTTAGGCAGGCATTCAAGTGAAACAGGCAATCGCAAATTGCAATCGCTACTGGAAGTCGAATTACATTAGAACGTTTCTTGACAAAAACATCTTGACGTCAGCGTGACGTTTGCCTATGAAAAACGAGTTAGGTAAAACGTCACAGCCTACTTGGCGAATAAGAGGAGATCGCTGACTGCTTGTGAGCTCTTTTTGGCTCCACCACCATTGCAATCGCAAATTCCCAAATTTGGACAAGTTGCAATCGCAAGAATGCAACTTAACTTGGCACTGACGTCACTACGGGTGGAGCCAATAAGAGCTCACAAGCAGTCAGCGATCTCCTCTTATTCGCCAAGTAGGCTGTGACGTTTTATTTAACTCGTTTTTCATAGGCAAACGTCACGCTGACGTCACGATGTTTTTGTCAAGAAACGTTCTAATGTAATTCGACTTCCAGTAGCGATTGCAATTTGCGATCGCCTGTTTCACTTGAATTCCTGCCTAAGTCCTTGCTTAAACGAGCTAAAATGCAGAAATATGGACAACGTCCTATCTGGTATACAGTGGCGTAGCAAGGTCTGATGGCACCGCGGAGTTCTAGTTGTCACCCCCCCCCCAATTTTCCACCAAAATGACAATTTCTTTTTTGATTTTTTTTTTTTTTTTTGATTAGGTAAATAAATTTTCGAGTCAGAAGAAAAAAAAACAGCGAGACAATTTGGAAAATCGCTCCTTCGTCCCCAAAATTCATACGGGATTATGAAAAAATATAGTTGCATTTGAATTTGTAGTACGTACAAAAATATGTAGTATATCCGCTGGGCTGTGGAATCGGCAAAAAAAAAAAAAAACAACCGACTGTCTTACAAATAAACATACAGTACTCCTTCATTTTAAATCAGGCACGTATAGCACTGAAGTGTCATATGAACATCTTGGATGTTTCATGTCTAGTGTGTTAATGTAATTTAATTATCATTAATTTGAAAATTAGTTCAGAGAAACTTGATAAAATTTTGAAATTACTTTTGGGAAAATTAGGAAAATAAAAAAATAAATAAATAAAAATCTTCTATCGGAAATAAATTAGTTCAATATTTCCAAATTCTGAATCGAAAAGAAATAAAAAAATCTGGTATGGACCCCACACTACTTCCTTTTACGTGTAAATTTCTTAGCAGTTGCCTTAAGTGTTAAAAATGTGCTTGGAGTGAGCAAGGTAACAATTCAAATATTTACTCCCCTAATCTGCCACGAAACAATGCAAAAAATATTTTACAATGGTTAATTTTCTAAATATTGCTGATTTTAATATCATTCAGTGAATTTTTCGCAAAATATCGCCAATAGCGCCAAGTTGAACCCAAATTCAAAAAAAAAATTTTTCGTCAAATTTGTTGCCAACTAGGCGATATGTCGCCAAGTTGGCGTCAAACACTTGGCGACAAAACTCTTGGCGAAATATCGCCAAGTGGTCGCGCCAATTCATATCACTTGAGTCTGTATTGAAATTAACACTGATTTACCCCTAAAAAGGGGTAAAACACCTCCTTGGGAACATTCAAATGCAACCACAAGGGGAGGTGCACAACTAGACCATCCTCAGAGCCTACATACCAAGCTAGAAGCTTCTACGGCATATAGTTTTTGAGTTATGCGACACACATACGCACATACGCACATACAGACGTCACGAGAAAACTCGTCGTAACTAACTCGGGGGTGGTTGAAAAGGATTTTTCGGCTGCTTATATGTTGGTAGGTACATATGCACGTGCTGAAAGGTCGAAAAAACTACTGAACATTCATTCGGGGTTGAGCAAAATCAAAATTTAGACTCAAATTTGAGTGATTTTTTTTTCGCGATCACAATACTTCCTTTACTTCGTAAAAGGAAGTAAAAAAGGCGATTGTGAAATTGATAATATTAAAAAAAAAGTCATCCTGAACATTAACCGGCTCAGTTGATTAATCGGCCGATTATCAAAAACCGATTAATAGGTAATCGGCCAATTTACTTATCGGTGCATCGCTAGTGAATATTTACTTTCTTTTACGTAGTAAAGAAACTATTGCGATCACGAAAAAAATTTCACTCAAATTTCGGTCTAAATTTTGACTTTGCTCACCCACGAATGAATGTCGTGCAGTTTTTTCGACATATCAGCACGTGCATATGTACCTAACAACCAGGGCCTGGTTTCTGAATAGGCCAATTAGGCCGTGGCCTAGGGTTCCACAATGTAGGGGCCCCAAATGGCTAGAAATGCTCTAACCGGTGGCTAAAATTGTTTTATCCAATGCCTAAAATCGTAAAGCTTCAGTACAGGGGGCCCCAAAAAAGTGTTCGACCTAAGGCCCCGCAATATCTTAATCGGGCCCTGCTAACAACATACGAACTGCCGAAAAATCCATTTCTACCATCCCCGAGTAAATTACGACGAGTTTTCTCGTGACGTCTGTATGTACGCATGTGCGTATGTGTGTCGCATAACTCAAAAACTGTATGGCGTAGAACTTTCTGGTTTGATATGTAGGCTCTGAGGGGGTCTAGTTGTGCACCTCCCCTTGTGGTTGCATTTGAATAATCCTAAGGGGGTCTTTTACCCCTTTTTTGTGGTAAATCAATGTTAATTGCAATGCAGATTAAGTGATATGATTTGGAGCTACCGCTTGGCAATATATCGCCAAGCTTTTAGTCAGCGGTTGCCGCCAAGTTGGCGACATATCGCCAAGTTGGCGAAAAAATGATGTTTTTGAATTTGGACTCAATTTGGCGCTCTTTGCAAAATTTTGTGAAAAATTCACTGAATTATGTTAAAATCTGCGATATGTAGAAAATGAAACATTGTAAACAGGTTATTTTGCATTGATTGGTGACAAACTGGAGTGTAAATGTTTGAATTGTTATCTTGCTCACTCTAAGGCACTATTTTAACACTTAAGGCACCTATTATGGAATTTAAACGTAAAAGGAAGTAGTGTGGCTTTCACACCAGATTTTTTTTAATAAAGTCCTCATTTAGACCCACAGTATCGCATAGTTCAGAACCTTTTGATTTGAACAGCGCTAATATTATTGAAATCCTTATGAGTCTTCGAAGTTTGGTGAGTGTCAGCGTGCTTGGAGCGGAGTCCCTTAGAGCCGCTATATAGACAGGCCGGAGCATCAAGCTTAAGTTTCACCACTTTGGATCCAACTCATTAACTTTTACTTTCATTTTTCATTGTTGCGGAGCTAGCGTGACCAGAGAGAGATTGCCAAGCTTTGTTAAATGTACGTGAAAAGTTACCAAAAAGCGACAACTCGCCAGAAAAGACAACCTTCAAACACGCGCTGGATCCAAAGTGGTGAAACTCAATCTTGATGCGTCGGCTCGTCTATATAGGGGCCTTAGAGCCCCCTATGTATTTAAAATTTCACAGGTATTAGGGCTTACATTCTTTTGTTTCTCATGTATTTGTTTAAGTTTGGCCATATGACGTTTATTTTATTCTTTCTGTTGATGGCAACATTTAAACTTTAATACGAGACACAGTGAGCGAGAGCCTTTTTTCTTTATTTCCTTACTTTCTTTTAAGTATTACCAAATTTACATTAGTTTCAAATTAAATTTTTCAAAATTTAGATCTGTAACGGTATGACTAAAGATCACAAGGAAGGACTTATCAAAGTAATTTATTTAAAATATTTTAATTTAAAGTTTTCTTTGTGTAAATGTTAATATTAAGCTTGGGAGTCTTTGGTACGATGATGAAATTTTTGCTCTGTCGGCCACCCATTAGTTGGATAGAACAAGGATCATACCAGCGAAAATGATACAAATCATATCTGCAACTGTTTATTTAAGTTTATCAATTTAAATAATTTCCGCCTACTAATAAAATCTTTTTTTATTGAGTTTCCATTGATTTGTGTATAATGAAGTGTAAATGGCTAGTACATGACTCATTTATGAAAAGATTTTAATTATTTTGATAACAGAGTGGACATGTAACAGTGGACAAATAAGCCTTTAAAAATATCTTTATAATCATAAAGAAAAGTTATAATCACAGAACAAGCATAAAGTGGAGTAAACAGCCTAATACTGTAAATCTGACTGCAATTTCAAGAAAATATATATTTTTTTCATCATTAATAAAACTGTAACAGAGTGGACATCCAACAGTTCAAATTAACTACCATAAGAAAAGAATTAGGCTCACCCTGGTTGCTGACTTTTTTTATTAAACTCATGATGGTGATAGTTTTTTTTTTCAATATTCTTCAATTAAACAAACAACTTATCTTTTCTTCCAGCCAGGAAACGAGAAGTATTTGAGCTACTACAAGCGCCAGGAAAAATGGAAGCCCGAGAAAGCTATTGGTGCAATTGGCGCTATGAGTTCCAGCCCTGGTCCTGCCATTGTAAATCTCCCCCCGACAATAGGTAAAAAAACCGTTATGTACTCTATATCAGAGGTATCCAATTTACAGCATGCTGACTATACGGGACCCGCGAAGTTGATCTATGTTGCCCCCTGTAACATTCAATGTTCAGATACTTTGCTCTGGTAATTATCAAAATAACCGAATCTCTTCAATCGATGGTAGGAATGATTGTTGCTAAAGCCGCTATACATACGGTCTGGGGCAGGAGGCACCATGTTGAATGGCAGCACATGTCTGTGGATCCATGTCTTGTGTGAGATGTATAACGATGTCCATGTGCGATGTGTAAAACGATGTGGTCTTGGAGCCCTATGTTGTTCCAAGTGGTCTATGGGGCTATGTAAACCTCATTAGGGGTGCTGTTAGTCCCGAGTTAATTTAAATGGATGATAACGCAAGGCCCCATAAAGCTCTCCTGATTGATGAATTTCTGGAAAGGGAGGATTGGGTGGATTGGCCAAGCAGATCTCTATGCACCAACCTTATAGAGCATGTATGGGACAACTCTCTGGAAGGCAATAACAACTCGCAACCCTTCTCCGGGAACAATGCATGTCCAGAGAGTAGCATTGTTGAACGAGTGGGACCAATTGCCCGAATAAACTGCTTCATTTCATGTGGAGTCCCAATGCGAGGCCTGTATGTCTGTTAGAGAGACCTTCACACACTCCAGGGTTCCCCGTACCTGCCACAACTCGTGGTTTAACCGGCATAGGACCCTGAAGAGCGCTCTGTTCTTTTTTGAACCAGACCAATGGCCGAGCAAATCCTTGGTCCAGCACCCCCAGAGGTATCGTTTTACTTGGAGGACTTTGTGACCACGACATTTTTAACCTCCCTCAGCCACCATTAATCAAGACGGTGGATCTTTGATCGGCTGGGATCGAATCCGGATCCGTCCGGTCACGAGTCCGACGCCTCACCGATCGGGCTACCACGACCTGTAAGAGGGACCATACCCTAGGGTGGTTCAAAAAAAAATTTTTTTTGCTACGAACCAAGGCGCACCTTACTTTTTTTACATTTATGTATGAGATCACTCCCCTAAAATTTCAGCTCCCTACTCTTAATGGAAGATGGTGCTCAAACACCCTTCATTTTTACGCTTTTTCGTAATTTTTCAGAATTTCCAAGTTTTTCAGACCAAAGAGACCATTTTCTTGAAAGAGATTTTTTTTTAATTATTCTCATTTTCCAAAGCATAAATATTAGTTCAAACAATTGAAAAGTTTCTTAGTTGTTTGAATCGATATAGCAATACCATTGATACAATCGATTATTTAGTAGATCGCAGCATACAATGTAGATTGCAGTACTATTAGTCTACATGTTGTGCTATGATTTTCAAAACTTACGCTTGCCAAAATAGTTATGGAAGAGCTGTGAAAAATGTTTTCTATGTTTTTAAAGTAGTAGGATTCAGAGAAAAAAATTGCAAGATTTAAAGGGGCTAACAGTATCACAAGAAGAATGAATTAAATTATAAAAACTATAAGCACAAAATAAACTATTGTAGCTAGTCTGGCATAGCACTAATCTGAAGTTTAGGCAAAGATATTTACTTCATGCTTACTTTGGCCATCATATTCCTCACAAGTTCTATTCTTTTTGATAACTTTAAAGCGAAAAAATGTTTGGCAAAGAATTAAACAAACAAAAATAAATAAATAAAAAGAATGTTGCACATCGAACTTAAAAAATACTTTAACAAGTTTGAAACTTCAACTGTAAGCTTTTTATAAATCTATGATCACTCTTGCTGATTATAAAGAGATAATGAGTTATTATTAGTCAATTAGGGAGCCTATCTGAGAAAATCCAGTCTCTTATGTGCCTCAAAATACTTATGTTCCCATATAAGAAAGAGATTTTTCATTTCATCATGAGAGAAAAAACCTAGGTACAACACTTTCTACAGTTTAAGCGCCTTTTTGTACAGTAAAACAAATATATTGAACATTAATAGATGCTCTATTTGCTATTAAAACTTCTGGGAATATCTGAACTTGGGAAAATCCTTATAAGATATGAACGACCTGGAAATTGAAATAACAACTAGGACAGTTTTATTAAAGTACTTGTGATACCTTTCTGATGAATTAATTAGTTTGACTTAGTTTTTCGTGTCAAATTCTAGTTGAAAGAAAAGCAAGTTATTACAAGAATAAAGAAGTGAAATATAACAAATGTAGTACAGAACAATTGGATTTTTTCAAACATGAATATTAGGAATTATTTTCTGACATTCTTCGTCTTACGCTCCAACGAATGCAAATATAATATCAATCACAGAATTAAAAGAAATTAGCAAAAGTTAATAAATTTTAACTATTAAAAATGCATTCTGTTTGTCTATGGAGTTTAGTGGGAAAAAAAGAAAATGTATTAATAAAAAAAATGTATTATGAAATTTTAAGCTTTTGAACATAATATTGTTTATTTGTTTTCACGGATTTGACAAATTTTATAGTTGCGAAAACGCAACACTAGCAGGGAATGGGTTAGAGTATTTATGACACCTTTCTGGTGAATTAATTAGTTTGATTTAGTTTTTCGTATCAACTTCCAGTTGAAAGAAAAGCTATTACAAGAATAAAGATGTGAAATATAACAAGTGTAGTACAGAACAATTGGATTTTTTTCATACATGAATATTAGGGATTATTTTCTAACATTCTTCGTCCTACGCCCCAAAGAATGCAAATATAATATCAATCACAGAATTAAAAGAAAAAAAATTAAAATAAATAAATAATGGTGAATAACATTGCTGAAGAAAATGTTCAAATAATCAAGAATTGTGTTGCACCAAAAAACAAGTGTATAAATTTAAAGCTGGAAAAAATGAGTTGTTGATGATACGTTAAATATTTTACGGAGGGGAGGGAAGGGGAAAGTACCCCCATGAGTCTCCTAACTTGCGAAAAGTGTTTATTATTTTGAACTTTTCACCTCTCTAGCCCTATAGAAGAATGTTAATGGAAAATATAATGCTTCCTTCCCCTCCAAATAATATTTATGAAATTGTCGAAATCTGGTGAAAATAGGAGGAGGGGGGGCGCTATTTTCGAAAAGTTGGAGGCAATGGGGGAAAAGAGTGGCCATATTAGGATTAAGGGGATCATTGAACATAAGAATCAGCAGGAATGATAGCAAAACACCCGGAATTTTTTTTTTGCTGCTCAACCGAAAAACCCTTGAAATTGACAAAAACTGGAGAACTATTTGAGCTTTGAGCACCGTCTTTTTATTTAAGTAGGAGGTTGAAAATTTGGCACTATATTAGGGTGGATAAAGGTAAAAAAATGAGCCACCGCCGTGACCTCTAGGACAAAATTTTTTTTTTACCATAGGTTTGTGAACCACCCTACCATACCCCCTACTAAAATTTTTTTTTTGTTCAATTTTGCAGCTTGTTTCATTTTGTCCGACTCCATCGAGTGTTATTGCTGATGATGCATGGTATATTTTGAATGTTGGATGGTTATTTGTTCTGTATTATTTTAATGCGTTTGCTTACCAAATTTCATTAAAATAAGTCCAGCAACTGTAGATATAATTGACCAAACCTGGAAGTACTCAGCTAAAACTAAGAGAAAGTCATTATTTTAAAATGCATACATAAATGTATATATGAAAAATGTATGCAATGATAAACGTTAATTTTTTAACTCACTTTTGAACATGAAACGTGGTTAACAAGATGAAGGAATTAAAAATTCTGCATAAGTGAAAAGTTGATTAAAATTTCGTCATAGGACAGACTTACTGTCGTGCACACTGTTCATAACGTTTTTGAAGTTTAACCCTACACTTCATAGAGTTGAAAATTGGATACATGAAATATTTTTCCTTATGACCAGCAAAATGTAGTCAGGAGGCAACTTAAGCATAAAAAGCAAGTATTTTAAGCAAATATAACCTAACCATCTATCCTCAAAATTAAATTTTAAAAATATTTTTCCGTGTTTTCTTATTACATTAAAAAGCATATATATAATTTTTAAAGAGCAAAAAATCATGCAAGTAGAGTTAAATAAATTGCAAAAACATCTCATGTTTTGATCATTGAGATTTACATATTCTGATATTTTAAAACTTTAACTTTTTTGAGCTTTCTGATTTTTAAATTTAATTTCAACTCGTCTTTGTCACAGGTGATGAGGGTCACGACCCTAGAAGGCAAAAAGCTCCTGCGTTTTCAGTAGGGAAAGAGTGAGTACATATTTTCTCTTTATATAAGTAAACGTTTGACAAAAATTTATTACATGGATGTAATTTTAGTTTTTTTACATTACTTAAAATCTCGTTCTCAACGAAAAAAAGGCATGACTCTTGTAAGCTTACTCCACCTACAAACGCCACATGTAGGAAGTCAAATTCTTTTAAAGTGTATAAATGTTTTACAACAACGCCAGTGCGGCACAAAATTCACAGGTACCCGCGCTTCGGGGTTACAAGGAGCATTAGTTTCGAATTGTAATACCCAAGAAGTGAAAGTAAGCGTTTATGATGAAAAAACATCCACCGAAGGACGTAACGTCTGAAATCACTAGAAAAATCTGTCCATGGCTGCTATGGAATTGGCAAACGTCCAATTAAAACGAGTATATTTGAATGAGGGGAAAATGGAGCGCTTGTTTCACTCATTTTAATGTGTCTTTGCTTCTGCTTAGTTTAGGGGCTAGCTAACACACATCTGCACAAGCTGTTATTCCTGAAAGCTAATGAGTGCGTCCATTTCCGCTTGCAAACCGGATATTCGCGTTTCCATTTCACCCGTGGTCAGATGGTAGGGAAATGTGGGGCAAAGTGAAATAGTTAAGATAACATATCTGTTTCAAAATGAAAAAAAATTGGTATGGACCCCACGCTACTTCCTTTTACGTGTAAATTTCTTATTAGTTGCCTTAAGTGTTAAAAAAAGTGCTTGGAGTGAGCAAGGAAACAATTCAAATATTTACTCCCCAATCTGGCACTAAATAATGCAAAAAATATTTTACAATGGTTAATTTTCTAAATATTGCTGAATTTTTCGCAAAATATCGCCAATAGCGCCAAATTGAACCCAAATTCAAAAAATAATTTTTTCGCTAAATTTGTCGCTAAATTGGCGATATGTCGCCAAGTTGGCGTCAAACACTTGGCGACCAAAAGCTTGGCGACATATCGCCAAGTGGTAGGGCCAATTCATATCACTTGAGTCTGCATTAAAATTAACACTGATTTACCCCAAAAAAGAAGTGAAACACCCCCTTGGGAACATTCAAATTCAACCACAAGGGGAGGTGCACAACTAGACCATCCTCAGAGCCTACCAAGCTAGAAGCTTCTACGGCATATATTTTTTGAGTTATGCGGCCCACATACATACATACGCACATACGTACATACAGACGTCACGAGAAAACTCGTCGTAATTAATTCGGGGGTGGTTGAAAAGGATTTTTCGGCTGCTTATACACTGGCGGAAAAAAAATCCCAACACCAAGAAAGACTTGTGTTAGATAAACGAAATTTGGTAGGCGTGTTTATACAACTGAAAGATGACATCGATTGAAATTTCGTGTTCCGCGCATAAGTGTGGCGCAGCTGGCGTCACTCAGAACATGCAAATAAGGCTTGTTTTAAAAGCATGTTGTGAAGCTCGTGTGTATTATTTTTCCGTGAAATTGGACGAATTGCGTTCATGTTAGCCAGGAATACCTTTTAAGGAGACAAAGAAGCCATTATCAACAGCTCGCCGAGTTTAAACGAGGTCGTAAAAATTGGCTACGAGAAGGTGGATTTTCATTTCGCGATATTGCAGAAAGACTTGGGTGGGAATGTTTCCACCATGCATGATTATTGGAAGCTATGGGCAAGGGATGGTACTACCTCAAGAAGATCGAGTTCCGAGCTGCCACGTGGCACGACTGAAAAGGACGATCGCCGAATCTTGCGTACGGCTGTGGCGCATCGTACTGCATCTGCGGCTGACATTCGGGCTGCAGTTGGTACCGTCATGACCCAAGGAACGGTAAGAAACTGTTTACTTCAAGGACAGCTCCGAGCCAGGCAGCCTGTAGCCGGTATTCTATTGATTGCAATCCATTGCCTTTTCCGACGGCAAAGCCACGACAGAGCTCACTGGAGGTCGGAGTGGAGATCTGTTGTAATTTTTGATGAAAACAGATTCTGAATTAGTACCAGTGGTGGCTGTATATTGGTCAGAAGGAGGCCAGGGGACCGCCTGCATCCAAGCAGTCTACGGCCTAGACACACTGGACTCACACCTGGAGTTATGGTCTCTGGAGCAATTTCCTACTACAGCATGGGCATTCTTGTGGTTATCCCAAACTCACTGACTGAAAATTTGTCGTCAGTCTGTTAATTTAACCAGTAGTACAGCCCTTCATGAGTAGCATTCAAGGGGGCGTTTTCTAACCGGATAACGCTCGCCCTCACATCGCTGCTGTAACGCAATGTGCTCTACAGAGTGCTGACATGATACCATGACCTGCAAAATCACCAGGTCTGTCTACAATTGATAACGTATGGGATATCATGGGATGGCACCTTGAGTATCATCCACAGTCAGCAATGACGGTCCTAGTATTGACACAACAAGTGCAACATGCATGGGACTCCATACCACAAAGTGACATTCGGCACCTGTATGACATAATGCATGCACGCTTGCAGGCTTGCCTTCAAAATTCTGGAGGTTACAATCTCTATTAAACTAACATAATTTCACATTTGCACAGCATTTTCTTGAGCTTAAATTAGCCAGTGATCTTGTACATTTAATCAATTAAACATGTTAACTAGACAATTGAATTACCCAAATTTCATTACTCTACGGCAATTTTTTCTTGGTGTTGGGATTTTTTTTTCCGCCAGTGTATGTTGGTAGGTACATATGCACATGCTGACAGGTCGAAAAAACTACCGAACATTCATTCGGGGGTGAGCAAAATCAAAATTTAGACTCAAATTTGAGTGATTTTTTTTTTCGCGATCACAATACTTGCTTTACTACGTAAAAGGAAGTAAAAATGGGAATTTGATTTAAAAATCAATGTTCATGAAGAAGAAAAATTGTATTTTGTAAAGCAACTACAGTTAAAGTGGTTTTTTTTTTTTTAATTTTTTTTTTTTTTTTTGGCAGTTATTTTGCATCTTCAAAAAAGGTGGAAAATTTTCACCTCTAAAAACCATGAGGCAAAGTATATACATATACCAACGTATGTTTATACCACATAACTTCCCTGTACTCTGATTAAATTGCATAGATGTATTATATCAGCTAAAACTTTGTTAAGTAGTCGCAATAACTGTGCATTATGTAACATGTAACAACATCCAAAAGATTTTGTAATTTCAAAACTTTTTTAGTGCGTCAGGCCCGTCATTTAGGGGGGTCAGGGGGGGTCAATTGCCCCCCCCCCCATTTTGAGAAATCAATGTATTTACATATAAGTGGGCTTGGTTTTTTTATGCTTTCCGATGAAATTGCATTGTGTTTGGACCCTTTGCCCCCCCTCCCCCTGTAAAAACTTCAAATGACGACCCTGCAGTGCGAATAGTTGTTGGTTGGGGACAGATTTTGTTCTACAAGCATTTATTATCTTGCCTCTCAGTGCTAATGAATTCAGCTCAAAGAATCATTAAAATCCGGAAAACTTTGTTTTTAGCTTAAATGTGAATTTGGGAAAAAAAGCCTAACAAAATTAAATGTAATCGAATACGACCAATTGTATCTACCAATTCACACAGCCAGAAATTTCCTTTGCCACATACTGAAGGAAATTTCTTGCTGCGCTACTGGTAGATAGAATTCAATCGAATCGAACAAAATTGAGTAGAATGAGCCCTTTAACCCTTTATGTCCCAAATTAATTTATCAATGATTTTTTTTTCGGTTTTTTAGTTCAAAATACCTCAAAAAACATATTTATAGAGTAAAGATTTTTTGAAATTTTTGGGAGTCTAAGGCCCCTTACGCCTTAGGGACCCAAGAAAACTGTTTCCAAACGCAGGTACCATCTGTCTGCCTCTTAGCAAAGCACAAGGAGTGGTACTTAAAAGCTTCATCATGATTCCAGCCATTTAGGATTCATAATATTAAATTATTACAACCGGGACTTCTGAGTCCCGTCGGGCCATAAAGGGTTAAGCTAGCTGCCAGAGCGGCTAGATTAACCGCTTTCGGCCACCTTTTCAACCACCTTCTGCACTCTTGTGAAACAAGTTTGCTTCTTTTCCCGTCAAGCAAATGAGTGGTTATTTATTTACCTGTTCTTTCCTCTCTAGCTACATAACGCTGTTATTTTTGTACGGTCATAAAAGCCTATTAGGCTTTGCAGGAACAAGCTGTTTAAAAAAAAAAATTCAACTTTGCTTCCTTTTTTTTCCTTCTCAGAACAGACAAAACATATATGGGTCTGGGTCCGGGACCTGCCGCTTACGATGTACGTAAAATCACCAACCAGGGCAAAGATTTATGCCATGCTCCGGTCATCGGCGAGAAACTGGAGGGCCGGACGACGGTCCCCTCCCCAGGTCCGGCAGCCTACAACACGGGAGAGAGCGCGAAATGCGCCTACCCACGATCCCCAGCCTACACGATGAGGATTAGGCCGGAGAAACACAAGAGGTTTACACCGCCAGGTAATGGTGCTTGAGAACGGCTGTCATTTTTGTTTCACTTCCTCAAAGCAAAAACAAACTACGGGAAATAAGCTTAATTAAAATTAAACAAAAAGCGAATTCACATGAATCATAGCTAAGACACGCAATAATAACGGGCCATGTGGATTAGATTTACGATCTTTATGGTGGCCTGCAAATTGGGCAAAGCTAGCTAAGAATACTCTATATCAAGCAAATAAACTGAAAAAGAAAGGGGAGGGGGGATGAAGCAAAATTGGTTTATCCATTCAGGAGCTACAATGCCACAGACAGATAGATACACATCTCAAACTTCTATCCAGCCTCACCCCCCCTACTTTTTTTGTTTCGAAGGTTAAAAAATATGAAATATAGTACTGAGTTTTCTTTTAAAATATCAATGATAAAAATAACAGTAATAGTCAAATGAAAAGTAATGTAACTAATGAATAAATAGTACACTTCACGGGAACAACATGCCCTCCCCTTCCAAAAAAAAAAAAGATTCAGATGAAGACGAACCCCATCGTATTGTGCTCCTATTAACTAAATCAGGGATGGTCAACCTTTTTAGGGAGAGTGCCACTATCTGGAGAGAAAAAGCTCAGGGTGCCACATTGTATTTTTTTCAACAAACTGAATTTTATTAAAAGTTAAAAATAGATTTTAGGTTGGCTGACTATGTTATTCTTACTCATATGAAACATTTTTTCTCGTAAATCTGAGCAATTGAACTCTAAATGATAATAAAGATAAAACAAGTCCGAACTTAATCCTACAACGCATGATTTTTTGTTCTCTGAAAGAACTACAGTGAACTCTCACTTATGCGCCTGCCCTAGGGACCAACAGAAAAAGGCGCATATGTGAGAGAGACGTATAAGTGAACAAGCTTATTTAAAGGACTAAAATTCAACATAGGTTCTAATGAGAGATTGAATAAGAATGTTTCTATAGAAAAGGGACATATTACTACAGTTTGGCAATTACTGTAACGTAACTATAATGATAAAGAGAAAACAAAAGTTGTAGCATACCTAATTACAAACTGTTCCTTTTAAAACGATGCATAATAGATAACACAGGCCAACAAAAAAAACCTTTTTGAAAACTTTTTTAATTTTAATAGCTGATCTTGATAGATTTTTATGTGCTGAATCCAAATCTGCTTGTAGTTTTTATGTATCACCCTTAGTTTCCAAGCAAAATGTATTTTATTATATAGTCTAATACTCATTTACAGTATATAGGGAAATCAATGAAACACTGTAGAATCGTAAAAATGGTTTGTATTTACAGTAAAATACTTGGAATAGTAATTTTATGTGATGATACAAGGTTCACTTGTCAACTGGAATTGCTTTATATTTTCTTTCCCTTTTTTCCCTGAAGCTTCTTGTGTAGCTTTTCCTGCGATGAATAGCTTGCTGAACTTCCCGATGAAGTGACCAACAGTAATCCCCCATCATGTTGTAGCATGTGTTTCAGCAGTGCTGCCAACATCATCTTTGTTCATTAGACCTATTTTTTCATGTTATCTTAACTATGAAAAAGCTGTTAAATTCTAAAAATGTTTCTTTATTTCATGAATGTAACTATAAAATGTGAATAAATGGTGGGTGATACAACTTTTTAAGCATCATATTTGGATTCAGCAACCTAAACAACATAAGAATAAGGTATTTTCATTAAAAAAGTTTTTTCATCGTTGGCCTGTGTAATTGTCCCTCTCCGAACTCTAGTTCATGTGGAAAAATTCCTTCTGTGTGTAATAAAGGCGAAAGATTAAAGAGGAAAGTAAAAAAAAAAAAAAATGCTAAATAAATTTCCATGCATTTTTGGGGGAAAATTCGGCGCATAATTGAAATAGTTATCTTTAGAGCGACGCATAAACGAACGATACTATCATTATTTTGCTATGGAATGTGCTGGGACCATTCAAAATCGTCGTATAAGTGAAAAAGGCGCATAAATGAGGTGGCGTATAAGTGAGAGTTCACTGTATATACATTTTTCAATATAATAAGAAAACAGTGGAAAACATTTTTAAAGATTTAATTTTGAGGATAGATGGTTATATTTGCTTTTAAGATATTTAATACTTGCTTTTTATGCTTGAGTTGCCCTATGCTTGGTCAAAAGAAAAAATAGTCCATGTATCCATTGGCAACGCTATGCAGTGTAGGGTTAAGAGTTATCGTTAATAACCACTTTTATGAGTTTTGTCAGTTGACTTATACTTAAAAAAGAAACATATAACATCAAACATTCTATTCTAAAAATTATACAGTCTGTACTTAATGTGGTTTATGAGTCTGTGTCTTTCTTATTCAGTCTTTAACTTTAGGATTAGTTCTTGAGAATCCTAAGAAGTTTTAAGTGTTATCAATTAATATTCAACGGTATTAAGATTTTTCTGCATTCATAAAAAAAATATTTGTTTAGAAGCGTATTTTGAACCAAATCTACAACAGCGTCAGCCTTCATTCCTACACTGTAAAAACTACGGGTGACGCAGGGGTGCCAATAAGAAAGTTTGGGTGAAAGCAAGGTGCCACGGGGTGCCACAGCGAATTTGAAATGCTCTTACCGCACTAAAAAGCCTCCCATCGGCACCATTTGGGGTGAATGAAGCTTGCGCATGCTCAGTGAGACATCTCGCCGTACCAAAAGGCACCTTTGACAGAATGCGCCTGCGCGAGGTCTCATCATCATCATCAACCATTTGAATGGCGGACATCTTGTTTACGTCGACACGACAGAATTTTCGGTACAGTGTTTTCACAGTCTTGGATTTCACCTTGAGTTTATTACAAAAATGGATTAATTCTTCATATTAGTCTTCGAATTCTCACGTAAGTACATGCATTTGATAATAGTTCTAAGAATTTCCAACATATTTGTACAATCATTTCAAAGTGTACGAACGGAAATTTATCTCTGTGCAGCGAATCTCTTTTGCCGTGCAGATACAAACAAGCAGCAGAACGCGAAGGGAAGGAAAAAAAAAGAAACTCTGAATGACTCTTTCTTTCTTTCTTATTTGTTTTTATCATACGTATATGTATATGCTATTTTAATGCCATGCATTTCGTGCTGTCGCTAATATCTTTCGTTGGCGTTATTGATAACAAATGCTGAGTTCGTTATTGCCAGAGCTTACTTTTTTTGTTCCATCAGTTGAATTGATCCTTAAAATATATTTCGATTTTTAATCTGTCGAGAAACTTGACGTTTAACAAACACTGCTTTTCAAATACCCCATATCTTTTATTCCATAAAGATATTTAAATGTCGAACTATACATACCTATTAATATGTTACCCTTGATTAAAATTTTATAAGTTAATGAAGCGATTCAATTTTTTATTGATAGAATGATACAACTGAATATTTTTGATTGTTTTTGAAAGGGATCCATAAAATACCTTCCCTCTTCATTTTCGGTACAGATAATGCTGCAGTAAATGTCAATAGCATTTTAAAACTACTGAGTTTAATTCAAGTCACGAATTCTTTTAAAATATGTTGGAAAGTCTGAACTGTGGGAAAATGCCTTAAATTACAAGTTTCGATCATTTTCAAATCGGAATTCAAGGTGAAAATGTACCAAGACTTTGTGAATAAAAGCAATAAATAAAAGTAAACACAATTGAAAAACAAAAACGCACACAGCACAGGGGGGATCTGCAATAGTGAACAGTGAGGGTGCCATTATGCTCTCCTATACGGTTCCATCTTTCATCCGCGCTGCTCGTTGAATCGAGGGTGCCAGTTTTTCACCCAAGCCAAGGGTGAAATCTCGGCACCCTACTGGGTGCCGCTCCTGTTACAAGCGTTTCACCCCGGAAAGGTGCCAATTGCAACCATTAGTTTTAACAGTGTAAGTAGCAAGTCCTCATTGCTTTCTTTCCAGACACTTTAAAAAGCACACTCCCTAAAATTCTGAAATCTTATGACTATTTTTCCTTTGGACAGCTGTTGCGCATTTCAATGAAGGAGTAACTTGCCATGCTCTCCTCTTTCCCCTGGGAAAAGTTCACAAAACATTCAGAGCTCTAATTCGTAGTTTGTTGAGACAGTGAACTCTACAGGGTCATCAGCAGAGAAAAAGTCTCTGGCAAGGAGTTTGTGATAAATAACTCGATGATACTTTAAAGTTTTTTCCCCAAATTATTTTGAAGTAATGTAACAAAAAAAATTTAAGGATTTTCATTTGTGCAACCGTACCGATTTTTGTCCAATCTGGTTTCTTAATTTTACTTGCAGAGTTAACCTTTTTTAAAAAAATTCAACACCAGTAGCTGAAACTATAGCAGATCAAGAATCCATTCTGCAGCATCGAAAGTTTCATTCGTGTCAAGCACAAATATGCTTTACAAAGCATTGTCTGTAGCGTCACAGCTTTCGTTGGATATCCAAAGCTAAGTACTTTGCAATATTGTAGTTAATACAATTTGTAAGTCAGCCTCCTGACACTTAATCGTCATAATATCCCTATATCTATCAGTTCAAGGGTTTTAGTTTTTATCAATATTTTTGAGATCGAAATCCCCCTCCCCTCAATTTTGGAATTTTTTCAAAAGTCTTCACGTGCCACTGTTACTGCTCTGCCGTGCTACATTGTGGCACGCGTGCCGCGGGTTGGCCACCACTGAACTAAACGATGCTTTGAAATGACACAAAAGAATGGGTGCATATACTTATGTACGCGAGTAAGAAATAATGCATGTTGAATGCAAACATATCTCGACGCGTTCTTACATTTAAAAAATATCATAAACACATAAAATGGCGCTTTTAAATGATATACCGGGATATAACGAAATACCGGAGCAACTATGGACGTAAGAGTAAACAGGTCTAGAATCTGACAAGTACATTCGCGCAAACAAAATCTGCCTTACGAACAGCGTTGCACTCACTGGTAATCAGTGGTTGCATCATTGGATTCTACATTTTTGTCAGTTTACTTCAAGATTCGTTTTTTCAATATCGCCCAGTGGCTACTGCATGTTCAAATGTAAAGAAGGGTGACATTTTCATTTGTATCTGGGGTCAGAAATCGTACAAAATCTACAGGTCGCTCCAAAACTAATTTCCTTTATATGCGACTTCTCCGCTGATCCAGTTGAGTCAAAATTTTAAATCCAGTAGTTATAGATGTGCACACACGCTATCTTCCTCTAAAGTGTATTTTTCTGTTTCAGCACCAAATACGTATACTCTACCGAAGACTCTTGGTATTGGAGATTCGCCATACAGCAAGGGCCCTGCATTCTCTATTGCTGAGAGATTAGATAAGGGCCTGCACCAATCTCCAGTAAGAGTAAAATACATTTTTATGCTATAAATATTCCATTATCATACACTGCATTACAGAGATTATTCCTCGACTACGACTACTGAGAAATATGTCATTTGTTTTTTTCGTATTTACTATATGATATTTTACCCACACCGAGTGTCTGTTCACAAAATCAACACGCATCAGCCTATATGAAAGCTTTCGTAGATCACTTGGTACATTACTAAATTATTCTTCCAAATAGGGATGCACCTATTGATTGACAACTATCTTTAATTGGCCATAATTGGCAGTTTGGCAGGTATTCAGAATCGGTAATTTTTTATATTTACGAGGAAAGTTTGCTTAAAGTAAAAGTACTTTAAGTACACCTAAAACAAAACACTATGCCGAATTTGTTTTGCTACAAACGCAGCATGTATTTAATTATAAATTAACAACAAAAAAAGTAATTAATTTTTAGTTCAAGTTTCTAGTTTTAATTAAAAAAAAGACAGCTTAAAAAATTGCAAACGTTATCAATTTTAGTGGTGACTGAAAAGTTTTTTTTTTAACCCAAGAACTGTGTTTTTAAAAGTTAATTTTTTTCAAAATGATTGATTAATGTGTTTCGTTCCAATAAACCCTATTTCAAGATATAGTAGTAAGTGTCAAGTCTGCGCGACTGTAGCATGTCAATTGATAGCAAGCCAATTTATTGTGCTTCTCCAGCCGTCTTATCGGTATAAATTCACCGTTTTAGTGTTTCTTATTTATATATATATATTTTTTCCACAAACATTTTAAAAATTCAAATCTAACCGCATAGAATGATGAAATTGCACCGAGTAGGACAGTAGTAAATTGACGCTTCCCGAATATGCGTCTTGTTGAATTTACTCACTTTAGCCTAGGATCGTAAAAGTAGAACAGTCCGTTGCATTGTTACGAAGCTCTCTTTTTAAGACAAAAACGAATATTGTCGTCACTGGTGCTTCCTTGAACAAATGCTCTTCGTCATGCAACGACTAGTTTGCATTCGTCTCAGTAGCCCATCATATTCGAGTTTTCGGTAAAATGGTGAAGCTTGAGATTTGGACTGTTTTTAGGTACATATTTTATGATACGTTCGTTATAATGATAGTTAATAAAAATGCTTTTGCTAATAATTGCTCTGAATCTATTCAGGCGTATTGTATAAATGTCAAATATAATTGAACGTGAGTCTGACAGCGTGCACTAGATAAGCGAATCGCAAAGTGTGTTCTGCAGAAACCCTTGTCCAAGTTTCCTCCCCAAGTTTATTTTACACAGAGGGAAATAATTACTATTTCGTATAATTAGCATTCGTTATAACAGATCGCTACCATTTTCTCAATTAAGACATTAACAGGAATGGGGTTCTTTGAAATAAATGTGAAACACTAAGAATTCCGCTGTCTAAAACGTTTGGTAACAGCTGCACGGATTATACAGTCGTGCTAAGCACAAAAGTCGTATCTGCACTTTTTAACGAAATTGAGTTATCACCACCATTGAGGTGGTTCTTTGTGACGAATTTTACTCACATACAAAGTTTTATAGTTATTCGAAAACATAAAACATTTTTAAAAATATTTCTGAAAAAATATCATCCAAATCAAGTACATGGAGATTCAAAAACTTTGAAGAGTTTTTTCTCAATTTGAGCTCGACTGCAGATATCCCTTTTGCGCTTGGCACGGCAGTATACTTGTATCATGAGGTGCTCGCAATTTCTTTGTTTCCAAGGTTATATCTTCTTTTTCATTTTTGTAGCTCATCAAATTATAAAATCACTGTTCGTTCACAATTTTCCCCCGTTTGGTGTGAATGGATAATAATTTTTCGAAAGAACCGTTGCACTTATCGTAAAATATTTCCTTAATTCTGTAACATTGATCTCAATTTATAGAATCCGGGACCGGCTGCTTACAAACTACCACCTCCGGACTCAACCAAGAGACGTATGCCAGCTTTTTCAATGGGATCACAAATCAGCTGCTCCAAGATTGGCCCTGTCACACCTGGTCCAGCCTCCAACTATTACCACATGGTACTTGAGTTTTTACTAAGTTCTAAGAATCATTTAAATAAATGGTTTTCTAAGAATGGTGTCCAGGATCGTCATTTAATGGATTAGGGAGTGGGGACATATTCATAATGCAACTCTGCCGAACATACATCAGGTATTTCGTGTACACAAAATTTACCCCATTACGATTCAAAGTCGTAGCGGAGGCAATTAAATTGGATGTTATAGCAAGTTAAAGTCATTTTATTCGGAAAGAAGAGTTTTTACTTACTAACAGCTGCCTCAGAAGCAAAACCGGAAGTTTTTTTTTTTTTTTTGCATTGAATCGTAACTGGTGATAAAGAGTTAGTCGAATATAATAATACGTTTACGTTTTCTTGCCTTTTAAATGAGAACTAACTACTGGTTGCGAACTGCTGACTTGGACGCCTCTGATGAATTACCCACCATCCTAGTTCTTGCTTTTCAGTTTTATTATTTTGCATCCATTTATTAATCTGCTAATTAAAATGGAACGTGAAACAGTCTCTATCTTTACTAATAATAAAGCTGAAGGCGGGTCTGTCCGGCTGTCTGTGACCCGCGTAGCGCCAAAACCGTTTGATCGATTTTCTTAAAATTTGGCACAAAATTAGTTCGTAGCGTGGGTGTGTGCGTCTCGAAGTGTTTTTCCGAAAATTCTATTTCGTTCTTTTTCTATTCTAATTCTTATCTAATTTTTCATACAAATTCAATAAAATGGGGAAGAAATATTTCATACACATTTTCAAGTCTTATGTCATTCGAAAGCTTGAAATTTTCTGCTAAAAATGATATCAATTAGAAGTTTCTACAAGCATTAGAAGAGCTGTAATAATTGTTTTTAGAATCCCAGAAATTCAAGGCTTACCTTGAGCAAAGCAAGCCAAACGATTCTAAATTGGTTAAGCTCGAGAATAAAATTTGAAAATAAAGATGAAATGAATCATTTTATCACAACGGAAATTAACTTTTCATGTTGTGACCATGGTTATGTTTTTATACCTTTTTTTGGTTTCGTTCTTTTTCCCTTAATACTTTTGAAAATGTATCTGTTATTTGTAGCAATCCAAACTCCAAGCCTTATTAAAATATGTTATTTAACTGTTGGAAAAAATTGTCTGTTTTTATTTTCTCAGTTTTTACCGTATTAAAACTCGGTAAATTATAAAAATATCGTATAAATTGCGATATTGCAACGTTCTTCCTAAAGTGTTTCATTTCGGAAAATGTATTATTTTGTTTTTAAAGCTAGGAAAGAAAACTTTCTTCTTCTTTTAACCTTTGGTAAGATTTCTGTTGGTTTCTGTAAGCAACAAAATTGTTCTTATTTTCTCTTTTGGCCTTTTTTACTTCCTTTTACGTAGTAAAGGAAGTATTGTGATCTCGAAAAAAAAAATCACTCAAATTTGAGTCTAAATTTTGATTTTGCTCACCCACGAATGAATGTTCAGTAGTTTTTTCGACCTGTCAGCACGTGCATATGTACCTACCAACATATAAACAGCCGAAAAATCCTTTTCAACCACCCCCGAGTTAATTACGACGAGTTTTCTCGTGACGTCTGTATATACGTATGTGCGGACGTGTGTGCGCGGATGTATGTGCGGATATATGCGTATGCGTGTCGCATAACTCAAAAACTGTATGCCGTAGAAGCTTCTAGCTCGGCATGTAGACTCTGAGGATGGTCTAGTTGTTCAC
>JAXGGA010011220.1:0-43330 GCA_038373865.1 Uloborus plumipes
GTTTCTAAACAGTCATTTAAGGAGGGATGGTTGGGACTTTTCGAGGACGCATCAAACACTGGTCTAATCTTGGTAGTACTATTTTCTTTAATAATCGGGGGATGAGGTAAGTAATGGGCAGATATATCCGTCTCAGAATTTGCAACTTCTTCGATCAAGACACACGGCAGTGTGTCAGCCAAGTTCGCGCTGCACATCTGCTAGTGTATCTTTACACGAACCATTTCGGCTACTTTCGACCCCTCCGTTTCTCAAGAACTACTTCATGTACATGCTTTAAATTTTGTAAGTCTATTAGAGTGACATAGAACACCCATAATCCTAAATTTTATGAATAAATCTCTTTTAGTTTTAAAGTTATTAATATTTGAAAAGTGAAAATATGGCGATTTTCTTATTTAGATTATACTCTCACTCATCAAAATGTTTACCTACTTCCAAGTGTCTCAGAATCTTAAAATTTGGCATCAAGGTATATTTCCATACACTAGCTATGGGAAAAATCTAAAAAATCCAAAAACTACATTAAAAAAGCAAGAAAAAAAGCATTTTTTTAATGAGTATCTTGGCGCGATTTATAAATGGTTCGTCAAACAAAAGCGCCAAAATGCTTGTAAAACGTTGCCAAAAATAAAATACTTAAGTTTAAAATCAAATGTTTTATTGTAAGCTGTTTCAAGGCTTAGTTTGCCTTGACGGAAGATTAAAATGGTTTATCAAAATGAAATAAATAATTCGAAAACTTAAATACATATAGTTATGAACTTAACTCTGATCTATGTTACTATAACACCGGTATTCTCCACGCCGATTTAACCGACGCTTATATTTTAAGCGAGGTTTAACACGAGGCTGTAAAAAAAAGCGTATTCTCCAGTCCGGCTTAACGAAAAGATGCGTCACAACACGCTCTTTTTTGAGCTTCGCTTGGGCCCCCGACTTCGGCGGTTTAAGCGTGGGTCAAGCGTAGATTTCCTTCCCATCATCCTTTTCTCGTAAACAAACATGGACGCCAGTCGTTTGGATCGTATAGAAAATTTTGAGTTGGACTTATTTGAGGAACAAAACAAGACTCAGAATCAGTTAAAATGAAAACTAATTCGCGAACTAATTTTAAAAAAGCCATTAAAATGCAAAATAAACCAGCAAATAAAACAAGCTGCAAAATAACGTAAAAAATTGATAGAATTGAATGCCAAGTTGTAAAATAGTCGCCAACAAATTAACTTTTAATATTGTCTTTATTTATTATCCGAACAGTTTTCTTTCGCAACGGAGATAACACAAGGGTTGCCGTAAATCTTAGATGGAAATCTTAGATGGCCCAATTCTCGCCAAGCGAAAATTTTACTGGTCAGAAGACAATGTGACGTAAAATTAAGCTTGTGATTATTTTTTCTTAAAAACACGAAATATTATGTTTTAATTGATTGTTTATGACTTGGAATTTTCCCAGCAAAAGTGCGGCGGAGAGTATAATTACTATGCTCAGCCCCTGAATGCTAGACACCACAGAGTGCAACCACTCAATTATGCGTTTATATTTTTTGTAATCTGTTAGGCTCAATAATAGTACTTCTATTTTGATAGCTGTAAAGTTGCTCTTTTGAGTCATCGTATTATTTATTTTACGAAAGATTCAAATAGAAGAGGAAAGATATAGAAGCACGCTTCGCATAAAATGAGATAAACAAACAAAATCAAGCGGTTAAGGATGCAGTTAACAAATAGAAAATGTCACGTGAATTATTGTAGCCAATGGTGACTGCCGTTTCATTTTGACTTCAATTAACACTCCGATCTCTTAAGCCGCTCTTGAAACGACTTGGAGAATACGCAAAACGTTTAATACGAGTTTTAGCTTAACACCGGTTTTGGATAACTCGAGTGTTAACTTCGCGTTGAGATGGCATTGAGAATACGGCCGTAAGTTTGAATATTAATAAAATTGTTCAGTGTTTAAAAGGAGCTCATTCTACTGATGTAATTTTCTTTACAAATCTCATCTTTCTGTTCGTTAAAGTGTGTTTCTGCCGTTCTGCCTCTTATAATAGACCCAATTTTATCTCGCATCCTTCAAGTATGAGTCGTACAGTACATTTATTAATAGGTGAGTCCAATATTTTACACAAAATAATTCCGATGCCACCTGACGGAAGCTGCTTATTCCATTCAATTGCATATACGTTGCATAATCAATATTGCTACATTCGAACGTTGCTGAAAAAAAATATATAAGTAAAGGTAAGATAAATTCATTTTATCGACCAGTTTGTTGGCTATCTTAGCTACAATAAGAAGATTTTTGCCTCCGGCTCGATCATTGGCTATTCCTAACTGAGGAGCCCATAATAAGGGCGAAACTGCAGTCTTAGGATGCTATATGATCGAGCTGTGGGTGCATTTGCTAACGAAATGTTATTAAAATAAATTAATGAACATTTCAATAAATCTCACGACTGTAGTTAACAGAACAGCTATAGAACTTGGAGTCTGATAGATTTCAACTCTTTTGTCGGTGGCACCGCTGCTTCAAACTGCCCAAACGTTGTTTCAACCGAACTTGGCTCCTTTTTCACATTTATGTTTTTGTTGGGATATCATGCATTTTTGAAAAGCCGAAGTAACGGTTATGCTTTCATTTAGACAAATTAATATACTACTGAATGCTGCCCTTCATTTGTTTTTCATATATACACATATATTTTTATTTGAGTTAAAAGACTGAAGAGCGGTATACTTACTGATAAAAGGCTTTAGCCTTCAAATTTCGAGTTGAGCCGCACCATAGTTTGCGGACGCTCGCTGGTAAGATAAATTCATTTTATCTACCAGTTTGTTGGCTATCTTAGCTACAATAAGAGGATTTTTGCCTCCGGCTCGATCATTGGCTATTCCTAACTGAGGAGCCCATAATAAGGGCGAAACTGCAGTCTTAGGATGCTATATGATCGAGCTGTGGGTGCATTTGCTACAGTTCTGCCTCAGCCCTGGCTTACGGGCGGTAACTCATTGCACAACATTTCGTTAGTTCCTTTCATATCGGCTTCGGAACTGGGCAAGTTTTAATCGTCACGAAGTTACGTTCAAAAAAGTCCGACTTCCGTCAGTTAGAAATGAACTTGGCAAGTTCCGAAGCCGATATGAAAGGAACTAACGAAATGTTATTAAAATAAATTAATGAACATTTCAATAACTCTCACGACTGTAGTTAACAGAACAGCTATAGAACTTGGAGTCTGATAGATTTCAACTCTTTTGTCGGTGGCACCGCTACTTCAAACTGCTCAAACGTTGTTTCAACCGAACTTGGCTCCTTTTTCACATTTATGTTTTTGTTGGGATTATACCTTCTTGAATCCACTCGTGAAAAACTTCATCATACTTTTCTCGAATTCCTATCTTTTCTAATTTCTTACAAGTCGATTCAAGTCTTTTCAACGATACATTATAATTATCACGTAGCATGGTATTATCCATCATCCATGTCAAACTTACTTCATATCTTCCATTTTCGTTTTGTTTGACAGTTTTTTGAAAATAATTCATCACTGCTCTATGTGCATCTTCTTTAGAATTTTGTTCAATGGGATCTCTTATTCCGATAAAATTTAAATCCCACAACTTGGACACTGATATTTCATTTTGTGACAGCATAGACGTAACGCTCATAGTTACATTTCGTTTAAAATTACTCTGTGGAGCTTTTCCCAATAAAGTCCATCCTAATATCGTCTGTGAAGCAACTAAACCAGAAGTCAAATCTTCACGATTGCCAGTTAAAAGTCTGCCGGCAACGTCTGCACCTAACAGAACTTCAACCGGCTCAAAGTTTCTTTGAACGTCTGATACTTGAATGCCTTTTATTTTCAGCTCCTTTATCCAAGGTCCTTTTCGTATACTAGGAATATCATTGCAAATAATATTTTTATCTAAAGCATCCAGACTGCATGTATAGCTCCCGTTCATATCTGACAAGTGAACTTTATAACAACGGTGTTTCTCAATTTTTGTCTTTCCACCGCCAAACAGCGAATGGCTTAGTTCTTCTTCTCCTTGCGCTTTAAACCCCATTTCTGCAGCTGTAGATTTTAGGATATATGAGAACTGTGAACCTGTATCAATAATAGCACGAATGTTTCGTTCATCATTTTTTTCCAATTAATTTTACAACTAGGGTTTGTAAGAAAACCTCTTTCGAAGTCATAGAATGTAACACATCAACATTTTTCTCTAATTCATCGCCTTCAGAATTTTCTCTAATATCATTTTTCTTAATATCGGGACACATTATCTCATAATGACGTCTTGAACAGATGCGGCATTTTATGAAGCTTCTACAATTATTGGCTAAATGCCTTTTATTAAAACAAAGGAAACAGCAACCTAGTTTCCTGAGGAAATCTCTTTTTTGATTCATTTGTTTCATCTTAAATTCCTTACAATCTGGTAATAAATGCTTATCATTTTCACAGAAAAAACATTTACCTTTCTTAATTCTTGGTTCATTCAACAATTCGGACGCAGTTGAAGGTCGATTTTTGCTAGTTTTATGTGATATTTCTTGTGAATCGTATTTACTATGCGTAGAGAGAAAGTGTTCACTGTTTTGAGTATTTGAACTTGCAATTAAAGTTGCGGCTTTTTCCCGACTTATTACTTCAGATTTTAAAATTTTCAGTATTTCCGAAATCTTCCATTCATCATTTATTTCATACTTCTTAGTTATTTCCAGCACTGTATCGTTTGGCAGTAATCTTATCAAAATCGGACAAAGCAGAGACCCAAAGCTACCTTCTTTTATTCCAAGTGACTCTAAATTTCTTATTTCAGTTTGGCAGGTGTCCATTAATTTACGCAAGGAGAAAATATCATTTGATTTCTTTACTGCATTCAGACTAAGTAATTTATTTAAATGCGAGTTAATAACTATGGTTTTCTTGCCAAAACGGTCTTTTAAGGTGTCGACAGCTGATTGATAATTATTATTGGTCAAACTAAAACCTTTAATTGCGTCTGAAGCTATACCTTTCAAATAAGAGCGTAAATAATTAAATTTATCAACATTAGAAATATCTGTGTTTGTATGGGATTGCAGACTCAAATTGATTCCAAAACATTTGCCAGTCCGATGGATCACCGTTAAATTTATCAATAACTAGCCGAGGTAAAGTAATGTGCGGGGATTCAAATTTTCGAAATATGGCTCTTTCTTCTAAATTATTCATCGGAGTTGGCGCTGTAAAACTGGAGCAACTTTCAAATTTTGCTTTGGCGCGTTTTACTTTCGATCGCCAAATTACTACGTTTGAATTGTAGTCATCGCACTTTAAAACTTCTTCTTCCAAGTCTTTCAATTCTATTGTTTTCTGGATCTCAATATCAAGACTATTTAGCTCTTTTTCTTTTAAATCTAATTCCGCCAAATATTGATCTATATCATTCATGTTACGTTCTTTTAATTTTGAATCAATCTTTTTAAATAACTTTGTTGCTTGCGATCTTACCACCGTGCGCTTAGTCTTATTAACTGCATCCATGTTTGAAATATTGCAATTATCTTAAATAAATTCTGCAACTTGCACAATTCGCAAACAATTTCGTATTAATTCAATAACTTTGTTGTATCTTCTATTTTCAAAATTAAGGTAAGCAGTTTCAACTTACCGAATCTTAAATTTGAAGAGGGTAACCAAACAGAGAGTTAATTAGATCAAATTTATGGCGAACTTGTCATCGCTTCATCTGTTATTACCAAGTAGACAAGGCACACCCGGGGGCGCCAAATGTTACATCTGAGTAACACATTTTCTTATTATTTGTGGGCGGTTGTCTGCTCAGTATCTTAAAAATCTTGAAGTGGTGACATTTGGGAAAAAGAGCGGATGAATCCTAGTTGAAGGTCCGGCGATAAATTATTAAATCTGGCAACCACAGAATTAGCATTGGATGATTGGATTGTTTGGCGACTTTAAGCAAAATCGCCAAACCCGGACCCTAAAGTAGGATTTTACCAAAAGAGCTTATATAAAAAAGGTTTATTAACACTATTTACAATTTAAATTAAAATTCTTACAGAAATGGCCAAAAGAGTTTTGCCACGAAATAAATAAAATTTTGAACCTTGAGGCTCCTGGGGCTCAGCCCCTCATCCTCCAGTGTGCTATTATTGAAGGTTTAATCGGATGGGGACATGGCTATTGCTCATCGCAGGATTGATTGCGTGGATGCACGAGGGTATTAACTTCCTCTCACGAGAGTACCAGAATAATAATGGCCTAGGCACTAAAAAATTTTAATTTAGTAAAAAAGTTAAAATATCAATTTCCTCTCAAAAAGATAGTTGTACAAATTTCTTTTCTTTTTCTTTGTTTTGTTTGTTTGTTTTAATGCATGTACAAATAAATAGTTTTAAATTTTCCCTTGGTTCTTTTCTCTTTTTTTTTCCCTCTAATTCAAAATAATAATAAAATAAAACAGTACTAAAATAGGATTAATAAAAAGAAAAAATAAATAAATTAAATTAAATAAAATAGAGAAGCAAAAGGCTCCCAGCCAGAGTGCATAAGAAATAAATCGAGTTGTGAAGTGGGGAGAGTGGACCCACAGCGGATCCACAGACCCCACCTCGACATTGATACTAGGCAAGCAGAGCACGAGGCCTGCGAAAATTTGCTGAATCCAACGGGTCATACAAAGGCAGGTTGTCCAGAAGGGGATTGCCCACACGAGGGATGTTTGTGTGAAATTTCTTGGCGAGCTTTTTGCAGAAGTCACGGAGAGTCGGGATGCCAACTTCTCCAACTAATTTATCAGTACGGATGTACCAGGGAGGATCGCAGGCAGCTCTGACCATTGTCCTCTGAAGGTTCTCAACTCTGTTGAAAATTGCAGAAGTAGCCCAGATGGGCGCTCCATAAGTAATAATGGGTCTTAAACAGGACTTATAAATGAGCAGTTTATTATCCGTTAATAAAACGCTCTTTTTGTGCAAGAGACAATTTAGAGGTCTTTTAGAAGTTAGGTATTTTTTGCGTACCTCTTCAATATGAGGTCTCCAAGTCAAGTTACGGTCGAAAGTTACGCCTAAATATTTTGCCTGCTTAGACCAGTCAATCGAGTCGGTATAAAGGTGTAGCTTAATGGGAGGAAGATCAGCTGTTCTTGTGAAGAAACAGGTAGCTATGCTTTTATTAGCGTTAACTTTAATTTTCCAAGTCCTGAGCCAGATATCTAGTTGTATGAGATGGTTTTGTACAGCTGAAAAGGCTTGATAGAAACCCTGTGCGGAGGCTAGTATGCAGGTATCATCTGCGTAAATGGCAAGATGTGTGATGTCCATATGTGGGATATCGTTCGAGAAAATAGAGTAAAGAGTAGGGCCTAAGAGGCTGCCCTGAGGCACCCCAGCCCGAACACGTCTGGGTGATGAGAGGGTCTCTCTCACTCGAACGATGAAGTGCCTATTCGTTAGATAGGAGCGAAGAATGTTTATGAGTGCATGGGGAATCCCAAGGTGTATAAGTTTGTAAATAAGTGCGTCGATCCAGACCCTATCGAATTCCTTCGCTATGTCAAGAAAAAGTCCAATAGTTTTTTGTTGGTTCATCTGCCCTTCTCGGATAATTTCAGTTACTCTAAGGAGCTGGTGGTTAGTAGAGTGCTTCTTACGGAAGCCGAACTGCTCGGCTTGTATGACATCGTGATCCGCAAGGAATGCCAGAAGTTTATTCAGGATGCAAAATTCAGTGAGTTTGGACAGTGCTGGGAGTAAGCTGATTGGACGGTATTCAGCCGGTTCCGCTGTTGCTCTCTCCTTCTTAGGGATGGTGACAACTATTGCAGTCCTCCACTCCTGTGGAAAATAACCCAACGAAATTATTTTATTGATAAGTTGTGTTATATAAAAGATGGTGCGAATTGGCAAATTTTTGATAAGGGTATTGGTTATTCTGTCCACGCCTGGGCTTTTCTTCTTCTTGCATTTTTTGACATAGCTCAGAACATCCGAGGGCAAAATCTGGATAGTATTGTTAGCGTGAGAAGTAGTGAAATAGTTATGCAGTGTGATGTTGACTAATTGTTCTGTATCGTTGTGTCTGGTGTTGTTTGAAGTGAACTGCATTTCGAAGTGATCGGCGAAAACCTCCGCCTTCTCACTATCAGTAACTGCAGTTAAAGTGCGGCCTCCTGGGAGAGTTGCGCCTTTAAGAGGCGGAATGTGTCTATAAATCCCCCTATGCCGCTTGACATCTTTCCAAATGGAATTGTCATCTGCAGTAAGAGAGGAAATATATTGTGTCCATGAGCCATTTTTGTGCCTTTGTATTGCTTGTTTAACTAGTTCCTGGGCTCTCTTATACTCAGACTTGGAGACAGGATCCCTGAAAAGCTGAAAACTTTTACGAAGCTCATTTTTTGCACGAATTAGGTTTCTAATGGGGAGGGGTAGTTCTTTAGCATAACTTTGTTTCAAGATGGGAGTGGAGGTTTTGGTGTGAATATTGTTGATTGTATTAGTTAGATTAAGAACAGCAGAGTCAAGCTCAATCCCAGTACTGATGTCCTGAAAATTAAAGTGTATAGAATTCAAATATTTACGAAACCTGGGCCAGTCAGGTTTCGAAGCGTGTGGAAGTGCTGTATTCACTGTACCCTTGTCGAAAACAAACTTGACCGGGTTATGATCGGGGGAGAGCTTCGCAAGCGAAGTTACCTCGCAATTGTATGGGAACAATTTGATCAATCCGAAGTCAATCGTAGTCGCACTGGTAGCAGTGATACGTGTTGGTGTAGGAGGAGCTGCAATATTAATTCCTGCCCTTTGGGCAAAGTCGTAAATAGTTTTGCCAGTTTGGATGATTCCACTGCAGCCCCAGAAGGTATGGTGTGCGTTAAAGTCTCCACAAACTATTGTGCTGTGAGGATATCCGAAGACTGCCTCTAGGTCCCTGAGGAGTTTCGTAGTTTTTTCTTTCGGTCTCATGGATCTGAGTGTTAGGCCATATGCAGAGACAATTGTGATGGGGAAAAAGCCTTTAGGTGTAATAGTGATGGAGGTGGCTTCAAGTGCCAAAAGGCTTGGCGTTATGTTCTGGTGATGAGGTATTGAGCTCTTAACATAAATTAAGGTCCCTCCCCATGCCCTAGTATAATTATTAGAATCGGGTAGCCTATCATTACGGTAAAAATTATAATTGGGGATCCCAATCCCGCGATTGATTGGTCTAAGATGCGTCTCTTGTACACAGATAATATCAGGCGCTTGCTCATAAACAAGCTGCCTAAGTTCAGTCACAGTGTCAAGTAGCCCGCAAGCATTCCAAGATAAAATAAAAAGGCCGTGGAAGAGGGACATTAAGGGTGCTGGAATAACTCATCGCTTTCCATGAAAGCTTGAAAAATAGCCCAAAGTGTATTGATGGGATCAGTTTGTTTTTTTAAATCAGGCAAAACCTGTTTGAATATTTTAAGGATGGCAGGGAGGTTAAGAACTTTGAAGATGTCTAAAATCTCCTTTATGGAGTCCCACGTACCAGCCACTTGAGAAAAAGTGTCGGTTTGTGAGTTGCGACGAGACTGCGCTGGGGCTGGAGCGTTTCTTTCGTCGCGGGCAGAAAAAGCTTGGCCTAAACGGCTAGAAGCTCCTTGATTGGCTGAGCCTCGAACCTTCTGGGCGAAGGAGAGTGTAGGAGCATTAGGACCGCTTGCAGCGACATCGCTCATACTCTCAGCCTGTTTTTGACCAGGGAGGTGGGGAAAATGGGATGAATTCGAGTTGAATGTCCTGGAATTGGGGATGGATTTGGTTGACTTCTTAATAAAATTTTTATATTTTGGGCAACCTTTATATGAAGCAGGATGGGGGCCCTGACAATTAGCACACATAGGCTTCTCCAACTTTTCATTCTTATGCACACAATTGCTGGAGAGGTGTTCGCCCCCGCACCGAACACACCTCGGGGTCATAAAGCAGTTCTTAGAACTGTGATTGAATTTCTGGCATCTGTGGCACTGAGAAGGCCCCTTCCTAGGTTTATAGGCCTCCACTGTAACATAGGTATACATAAGGTTGGTTATGTCAAAAACTTTTTCGACCCCTTCCGCATGATTAAGGTGTACTTGGAAAATCGGTATAGGGGTAGAACCCTTTCTAACAAGTTGGGCAACCTTTTTGACCCCGTAACCAAGCTCTTCAAGAGCCCACTTTAAATCATCCTTGTCCGTTGTCAATGGCAACCCCTTGACAACAATTTTGATTGGTCTGTTATTTTTGGCGAGCTGTACATAGTGTTGTACCTTAGTGCAGAGTAGGTACTCCGAAATGGCTCTGTGGTCATCAGAAGTGGCTGGGAAAATCCTGGCAAATTCCCCCGAGACCCTGACTTTGAACTCTGTTTGGGTCTCGGCTTTAAGCCCAGTAACAAAATCTTTGTACTCCTTTGGATACACTGCGAGAATTGGTTTAATTTTGGGAGGAGGGATGTGTGAATCGACCTCCTCGCAGGTATCCATATCTGGGTTAGACAAGTCATTGGAGTTCTCCTCACTCTGGATAAGAGCGTTGAATTTATTACTTACCAAAATAGGCTATACTTTATCGTTAATTTTAACCTTGCAGGTTTTAGTAGGGCTTTGAAAGCCGTCATCAGTAGTTTTTCTTTTTTGATAGGGCACAGCGGTCTTAAAATTAGAGAGGGTTTTGCCTGGCAAGTTGGACATGTTCGGGTACTCCCGTAGAGGTATAAAATTAGGGTTTTTACCCTCGTCATCCAGCGGAAATTTCATCAGCATGACCTCCGCTAATGTGTTTATTTTCTTCACCCATGTGTCCCATGTGGGGCCGTCAACGACCAGTCTTTTCTCATTCATTAGAGCACCTAGTCGAAGGAGATAATGATCGGCCTCATCAGACAATCCCTTGAGTTGGCCATATGCATGGATGTGCCAATCAGTAAATCGGCATATTTCGATGTTCTTCAGATGTACTCCGACTGAAGGAGCGACAGTATGTTCATATGTTAGCAACTTTACTCCAGTGGAAGGAGTGGCTGTGTCTTGAGGCAACGCACTCAGCGCGGCTGTCCCGGAATCCTGTATCAGCAATTCCACACAGCCAATATCTCAACAATCGCCAAAAAATTCAAAATGGCTCCTTTTGAGTTAGGAAATGGAACATTTTCCAAATTTAATAACAAAGCAAAAGTTAGGCTTCGCTATTCTGATCTTAATAGAAAATGCGACTTTTTCACATTCAAATATACAACGAAAAAGTATCAGAAAGCAATAAAATTATCAGAAATAATTCAAAAATCTTCACCTTGAAGCATAATGCAACGACATCTTTTAAAGTTCAAAAAAAATTCGCCAAAAAGAGTTTTGCAATCTACATATTAAAAATTTTCAAATCTTAGTTTTCCTTTTTCATTGTTGCCAAACTTAAATTTTTGTCGCCTCGAGGTGGAAAGGATGATCATTTCATCTTTTCAAGGCTTATATCCATCAAGTATTTTATTGCACATTTAAAGCACGTATTTAATGCCGCCATCACTATTTATTTTAACAATAGTCGTTTCATTCTGACATTTTCGGTAACACCGCTATGCAGTTACTCTCCGTATTAGGCTTCGTAAAGTTTGGAAGCAATTGGGAAATTTACCAAATCTCCCAGCCAGTGAAATCTTGCTTATTTGAGGGTCACTGTTAGATTGTAATCTATCTATATATACACTGCTCGACATTGAAAATGCAACACCAAGAAGGAGTGGTCAGAAATTGATGAAATTTGGTAAGAAGGCAGAGACAGCATGGAACAATAAGTGATATTTATTTCAAAAGAAATAAGCAAAATTTAGAGCGAGGACGCCGTCGGCTTAGTAAGAAGTAGGACCACCGCGGACAGCGATGCACGAAAAACACGTCTAGGCATGGAGTCAATAAGCCTGCGGATGGTGTCCTGAGGGATGGCACTCCATTCCCTTTCAACCATTTACCACAGTTCGTCCTCTGAACGAGGCAGTGGCAGGTTCTGCAAACGGCGTCCAATCACGTCCCACACATGTTCGATTGGTGACAAGTCAGGAGAGTATGGTGGCCAGGAAAGCATCTGTACACCTCGTAGAGCATGTTGGCTGATTCGAGCACTGTGAGGCCGGGCGTTATCCTGTTGAAAAATTGCATTTGGCAGACCCTGAAGGTAGGGGATTGCCACCGGCCGCAGTACATTATCTACATATCGTTGGGCCGTCATAGTGCCCCGAATACGAACTAGAGGTGATACGGAATTGTATGCAATAGCGCCCCAAACCATTATGCCACGTTGTCGCGCTGTGGGGCGTTCCACAGTTACTGCCGGATTCGATCTTTCTCCACGTCGACGCCACACACGTATGCGATGACTATCGCTGGACAAACAGAAGCGGGATTCATCTGAGAACACTACGGTTTGCCATTCTGCCATCCACGTCGCTCTGGTCCGGCACCATTCCAAACGTTGGAGTCTGTGCTGTGAGGTCAATGGCAGTCTTCTTAGCGGGCGCCGTGATTGCAGGCCACGTGCAACTAGTCGACGGGAAATGGTTCTGGTCGACACAGGAACATCCAGGGTACCTTGCACGTGCTGCAGAATCGACGTACAAGTGACTTGCGGGTCCGCCACAGCTTGTCGGCGAATCCGTCGATCCAAACGGTCTGACGTCACTCTGACTGCACCTGCACCCCTCAATGTGGCTTAATTTCCTCTTTCCAACCATCTCCGATACAGCCGATGCACAGTGCTTGCATCCATGTGGGTATCAGCTGCAATTTGACGTATGGACCAACCTTCCCTTCTCAGTCCGATCACCGTACCCCTTGTAAAGTCGTCTATATGCTGGAAGTGTCTTCGTTGAGGACGGCGTGGCATTTCCTCCTATCACACGTATCCTTCGAGACAAAAACCAAATTTCTCCGATAATTAGTCTGGCATAAAAACCAACATGAACATAACCCACTTTTCAACTTCATTCTCTTATATCTTACTTCACGTGCGTCAGAGAGCTGCGCATTTCATATCATTTGCATTACTCAGTGACGTGCGTCTAGGGTAAAATTTGCATGAATTTCTGACCACTCCTTCTTGGTGTTGCATTTTCAATGTCGAGCAGTGTATAAAGATGACGGGCTCTGTTGGTATGTATGTTTGTAACCGATGGTTAGAAGCCCCCACAGAACCTACAGACTTGAAACTTGGCACAAAACTCGAACGTATCCCCTCGATCCTCGAACGCCGAATTTTAAGTTTCGAATTAGCTGGACAAATTTTCTAATTAGTTTCATTTTTGGTGTATTCCGCCTAATTAGAGGGGGAAACTTTCCACAACCCCCAAACATTATACATCGCTAGCAAGGGTTTTTTTCTGAAAAAGAAAAGTTTTAGCAAGTTTCTCCCCGTTAATTAGAACAGGAGATATTAATTAATCAAATTTAGTCAATTTTCAAGGCTTAACTCAAAACGCAAAACTGAAAAATTTCATAGATAAACTGCTCTTTCGTCCCTGAAGTTATATAGTTAGTTAAATTTATGTATTAAGTGCCTTGAAAAGTGACAAAATTTGAGTAATTAATATCTTATATTACTTAACTTAATGTCATTTTGATTTATTTGGCTCACTGTGATTTAAACTTGAACATGACTTTTAGTGGAATTTAAAAAGTAGTGGAGCACATTTGAATTTAAGAACAGAATAATTTTACTTCAGAGGGTTGGAGTGAATTTAAATTTATTCACTTGACTTCCTTTTTTTTTTATTGCACGGGCATCGCCGTGCGGGTACTGCTAGTTTTGAATAAATATGCTCATATAGATAATGTTGCAACTTCTTTGAGTCGATACTTTTCTCCTTAGCATAGTGATTTAACCTCTAATTTTCAAAGAACAGAAGTCTTGAAATAAATGTCCGTTTACAATTGAAAATTTGAAATTAAAAGCCCTCCTAAATTAAAGTACTCACTACAAACTCTTCCTATTTTTTTTAATTTTCATGTTCGATCAATTTAAATTAACAATGTGTTAATGTAGATTTATTGTCAGTTACATAATAACTGGTTCTAAGAAATTGGATTAAATTTTTATGGGAAAATTTTAAAAATGAAAAAAATAAAAAAATAAATAAAAAAAATAAATAAATAAATTTCTTCTCAGAAATAAATTACTATTTCTAAAATCGGAATTGCAAAAGAAATAAAAAAAACAATGGTCCTGAGATCGGTTGTATTTAAAAAAAAATATTATCCTTATCATTAATCGGCCGAGTATTAACTGCCGATTAATCGGTAATCGGCCAATTTGCTTGTCGGTGCATCCCTAATTAAAACCATGGTATTAATACACTACCAAAAAAGCTACTGCTCCCCAGCCCCCTTGAAAACACCGTAAACGCTACTTCATAGCTTATAGTCCTCAAGGATTAATAAAATACTAGCTGCCAGGGCAGCTAGATTAGCTTCCTGCGGCATGTTGATGCATAACGTGTCCCTTCTCTAACTTTTACCTCATTTTGGAGTTATATTATTTGATAGAATTTAATGTTCATTCGATTTCAAGACATACCACGCACGTGGCCCGGCGTTGCACGGGCACTTCGTGCCATGAAAGTAGTAAGGAAATTTTCAAGAAACTACTCCCCGCCAAGGCGGCTCGCTAACAGGCGCTTCACGCCTTCACTTTTTTCCTGCATCAAAAAAATCATACGAATTATTGAGATGCTACGCGTCTTCAAGATGGTGAGGAGAGTTTCAGTAAGTTCAGCTCGCTCAAATTAAAAAAGCAGACATAGATACTCAGTTTTTAACATAAGTAGATGGCTTTTCAACAAATGAATGTTTAAAAATATTACCAGTAGCTAGCGATAAAAATACTACGTAAGCTACCCGCTTATGAGTTTCGTGTTTGATTTAGTTAAGCCTTCATTCCAAATTCTCATTATCATTGTTATCACTGTTTCATAGCAACGACGGTTTGCAAGAATGGATTTCATATTTAATCATTTATTAGGCTTAATCGCTTTAAACTTGACTACTTATTAATTGATATCTTCGCTAATTAAAATCGTATAATCATACAGATTGAAACTAATGAAGCCTGAAAAATTACCTATCTATCGGTACCTGGTTCGACTTTCAGTTCATTGGCGTTCAGGAGAAATAAGCGTGACATAGAAAGATAGAAAGAAAGATAGAAAGATAGTTAGAAAGATACTCAGTTTTTAATATAAGTAGACTAGCTGCCAGGGCAGCTAGATTAGCTTCCTGCGGCATGTTGATGCATAACGTCTCCCCTCTCTAACTTTTACCTCATTCTGAAGTTATATTATTTGATATAATTTAATGTTCATTCGATTTCAAGACATACCACGCACGTGGCCCGACGTTGCACGGGCACTTCGTGCCCTGAAAGTAGTGAGAAAAAAATTTAAAGAAACTACTCCCCGCCAAGGCGGCTCGCTTACAGGCGCTTCACGCCTTTACTTTTTTCCTATATAAAAAAAATCATTCGAATTATTGAGATGCTTCACGCCTTCAAGATGGTGAGGAAAGTTTCAGTAAGTTCAGCTCGCTCAAAGGAAAAAAGCAGACATAGATATTCAGTTTTTAATATAAGTAGATGGCTCTTCAACAAATAAATGTTTCAAAATATTACCAGTAGCTAGCGATAAAAATTCTACGTAAGTGGTCCGCTTATGAGTTTCGTGTTTGATTTAGTTAAGCCTTCATTCAAAATTCTCATTATCATTGTTATCACCGTTTCATAGCAACGACGGTTTGCAAGAATGGATTTCATATTTAATCATTTATTAGGCTTAATCGCTTTAAATTTGACTACTTATTAATTGATATCTTCGCTAATTAAAATCGTATAATTATATAAATTGAAACTAATGAAGCTTGAAAAATTACCTATCGATCGGTACCTGGTTCGACTTTCAGGTCATTGGCGTTCAGGAGAAAGAAGCGTGACATAGAAAGATAGAAAGATAGTTAGAAAGAAAGATTGTTAGAAAGAAAGATAGTTAGAAAGATACTCAGTTTTTAATATAAGTAGATAAAAGCTATTTGTAATAAACAGTATACCGCCTATTTCTTAAATCAAACTTTTAATTTAAATTTTATTGGCTGCTTTAGCATTAACGTATAAAAATATATCAAGATGAGCTGGAATTTTTGAGCATTATAATCAAGAAAAGAATTACTTATTATATTGACTGGTTTAGCATTATAATCATTGTATCGAATACTTAGTTTATTTCATACTTTTTAGTGCGAATGAGCGGACAGAAAAAGTCTTTAAATTTAAAAAGTTTTTTTTATATTTTATTTCAAAGTTTTTTCGTTTTAAAATTAATTTAGAATTGCGAGAAGACAAACGCCGCTAAGCATAATTCCACAGAGAAAATAACGGTTAATCAGTGCTTTGGGTCCCTTTTCTCGCCAAACACGGATTTCGGTTTTGTCGCCATAGAAACGATATTTTTGCGTAATGTCTCTCGGAGCTTTCAACTACGCGAGACAACAACGTTGGCGATTTTTTGAGAATTTGCCAAGTAGGGACCCAAAGCGCATTTCCACCAAAATAACAAATGCCGTTTAAAATGCTATTCACGAACACTTTATTTTTTATTCATGATAATATTTCGTTTCCAATTTTGGGTAAATTCCTACTTTAGGGTCCGGGTTTGGCGATTTTTTTCAGACTGTGGGAATAATTAATTAATGGTTGCCAGAAAACCATAAATCTAAATTAGAAACCATAAATCTAATGGTTGCCAGATTTAATAATTTATCGCCGGACCTTAAACTAGGATTCATCCGAATTTTGTTAATTTATCAACTTACTTTGAGTCAAACGCCATCAAGCGTAATGTTCAATTTGAAGAACTACCAATGTATTTTCTACAGCCCTTACACCGTTATTCACAAACACGAATAATCCTTCAATGTTGCCACTGTTGAAGATTATCCCAGGAGTCGCACGAAATCTTTATTCACAATCGCAAAAGGAAGATTATTCCAGCCTACAAGCAGCGAAATATAGCCTCGAATCTGAGCAACGCCTCCTAAATACTAAATGCCTGTAACTTTCTAGCTTTTAGCACAGAGCAAAATTTCATCCTTGGTTCAGGATACACTGCCATCTACCAGAGTTCTTGAAGAAAGAGAAATTAATGATTGGTTCATTTCTGAATTTAAATTTAAAAATCAACCAATCAAAAAATTTGTTTCGAATATTGTTTGGATCCATCGCCAATAGCTGCAAAATGCAATTGGTTCACGATGCACTGCCATCTACCGGAGTTCTTCAAAAAATTAACGATTGGTTCATTTCTGAATTTAAATTTAAAAATTAACCAATCGAAAAATAACAACGACATCATCTGATTGCCGCAAGGTGGCGTTTAATGTTGAACCCATCTCTACGGTAGCGAAGCAAATGTTATAGGCATTTAGTATTTAGGAGGCGTTGCTACAAGCAGCGAAATATAGCCTCGAATCTGAGTCGCCAATATTGGCGGTTTAATTCCGCGATTATACTCTCTACCACACGTTTTACATGTAGGAAAAGACAAACACGGCGGATATGATGTTTTTATTTTGAAATATCCCTCTGATTCCTTACTTTTCTTGCGAAAATAGCCTTTAATATGCATCTTAGGACGAAAAAGTAGCGGTAGAAAAATTCAGAAACATTTTTAAGAACTGAATAGATTCTTGGTGGCCCAAGATGGACGCTGTTGAAATTTCTCACTTACAGTGAGTTTTTAATTGATTTAAGTACCTTAAAATTAATATTTTTGAATGAAATTTTTTTTGAAGATGCAGTTTACCAAGATATATAACATACATAAGTTGTGGAAAGCTCTGATGGTTAGAAAAAAATATAAAAAATAACAAAGATCTGTCTGCTTCCGGAAAACATTGGCGGCCATGATGGGCGACTAGGAATCATGGGAATGTCGTCAACGTCACCTGATCAAAAGCCGCCAATGAGAGAAGCTTTTACATCTGTGTCTAGAAAATCTCTCGATTCATTTATCCGAGGTTGGTGAATAAGAACGGTGGCCTGATCCGCTACAGACGATAGATCAATCCTGGGATTATTCCGCAGCCAATCCGTGATTGTGAATAAGGCTGTTAGTCTTTTTTAATAAGTCACCTAAGCAAATTTTTGAACTTGACTAATATGTTGATTGTTAGCTTATCTCATTCGTTTCATTTCTTCTTTTGCTTTAAAATTGCAAGGTTTATCTCCAACAATTTCAGTCGGATTTAAAGCTTCCAGTCGTGGTCCTGCCAATGATTGTACTCGACTCAAAACCTACCTCTTAAGCCAAACCGCTCCACTATAAAGCGGAAGTGCGTTAAAGTTCACGCGGCTGGATTTAACTCTGCAACCGGAAGCAAAATGTGAAAACCATTACAGAAGCAAGTACAGAAAAAGTCTTTAATAATAATAATAAAAGATAACATCCCAAGTAGCATCAACTCATCGGATTTTTCTCGGCCGATCATCGAACTCCTCGTAAACTGATCCCGTAACACACGATGACATCGTTCCTATCAATATCCGAGCACGGTTTTCGATGAGCTACTTTTCATCGGAAAACGATATCTTTCCGATCAACTTTCCCGATGAAAATAAGCCGAGCAATATTCCATCGGAAAACGATATCCTTCCGATCAAGTTTCCCGATGAAATTCATGGGCACGGGACTGTTCTGCTCGAAAATTGCCCCAAATCTCATCGTATTTCGAGCAAAACTCATCGGATTTTGCTGCTCGGATTCTGTTTGGCCGATGAGACATATTGGATTATCGGCCGATGAGAATTTCATCGGGTTTCGATGAATGGCCGATCATCGGCCGATGAGATGATGCTGCTTGAGATAGCTTTGAAGTGCGATTCAAGAAAATTTGTTATTAAGTTGAGGGATGCTGTTGGACTTTTTACTCACCAATGGAATTGATGATTCTTCGGATGGTGGTGATACGCAGATTGGACTTGGCTCTCAATTTGTCGGCTACTATGCTAGCAAAAACAGCAAACACCGCTTTCGTCAAGTAAGGAAGAGCCGAGAGAGTTCCATTCTAAAAAGAAATAGAAGCATTGACCTAAATCACCATGTGAAGGTTTTTTATTTTCACAATTTTAAATCTTAGGTATGGAAGATGGTGCAGTCTTGTGGTATCCTCCATTTCCCGCCAAGTATTTAACCCATTAGTGCCTAGCGTCCCTTTCTAGGGTCGGTCCAAAAAAGGGTCTGAATTTCCCCAAAATGCACATTTCAACCAAATAATAGTGTTCAATGAGTACCTTGATATTGTTTCAAATCGTTATTGACAGATCACAGCACATAACCATTGTGAAGTGTGCTCTTTAGTAGTTTTAATATGATCTTTGTCAAAAATTACATTTCAAGAAAAAAAGCTAAGTTTTCAAAGTTATTCCCAGCTTCCCAGTTTATGTTAATTGCTGATTTTATTTCTTCTCATAAAATGTCATTTTAAATATTATATCATCGGCAGAAAAAAAATTTAGTAGAAAAAGTATGTACAATCTGGGGTCTATCGTAATTTTTAAGGGACGATTTCTCTTTCCTTTATAAAAAAAAGTATTTTTTACATGATATTTTTTTTATTATTTTCCTGTCCATTAAACACTGTTTGTAACCAGTATACAAAATATCTTTGGAAAAAAATGTCAGGCATTAATGGGTTAAGTTTGGTGACTTTTGTTAAATTTAGGCCGATTTTAAGACCTATTGTCTTAATAGCAGCGTCGCAAGGGAAATTGCTTTATGGGTCAAAAAAAAAAAAAAAAAAAAAGTCTGATTGCTACCTATTTAAACTTTTTCAATTATTACTTTCCTCGTGTTTTTCCCTGGTTAGAAATCTATGTGTTGTTGTTGTTTCGTTGTTGTTGTTTCTGAAACCACTCAGGAACCCGAGCCCGAGTAGACATATCTACCCGAATTAAGGCGGAATAAGTACAGCTTCCGTTTTTACGAGCACCATTTTTGATGAAAGTCCGATTTAGCTCAGAGCGCTCTGTTCGTTTGATCCAGACCGAGGGCCGAACAAACCTCTGTTCTAGTACCCCCAAAGGCATCGTTTCGAAGTAACGACGGTGGATCTTTCATCGGCTAGGATCGAACCCGGAACCTTTCGGTTACAAGTCCGACGCGTTACCGATCGGGTTACACATCTAACAAGGGGGCCTTACAGATTGTCACTCACGATTTTGATGAGTTTTATATACTACTAGCTATGGGGCCCGGCGTTGCACGGGCTTTAAAGTAGTGATGAAAATTTAAATAAAGTACTCGCCGTCAAGGCGGTATATAATGATGTATAACCGCCAAGGCAGCTCGCCTTTAAAGTAGCGAGGAAAGTTTCAGTAATGATATATAACCGCCAAGGCAGCTCGCCTTTAAAGTAGCGAGGAAAGTTTCAGCAAACTACTCGCCACCAAGGCGGCTCGCCTTTAAAGTAGTAAGGACACTTAAAACAAATTACTCGCCGCCAAGGCGGCTCGCATTTAAAGGAGGGAGGAAAGTTTTAGCGAAACCGGTTTCAAAAAAATACTTCCCGCTAAAGCGGCTCGCTAAAAAACTTTCCCGTATAAAAAAGTCAATCGCATTATTTGCACATGCTTCCTCAGGAATAAAAACAATGTCAAGTAGCAGATATTTAACACTCTCCCTAATAAACAAATACAATTCCCTACCAAAAACAAATATTTCCAAACCGCTCTCTTCCTGTAACATTAATTGCAAAATTCCAAACAAAAAAGTTGTTTTAATATTTAGATCGCAGCCAAAAAAAATCCCTGTTAAAAACATGAATTACAATTTAATTTGAAACACATTTTCAAAATGGTACCAGAAAAAAATATAAGCCATTAAGTATGCAGGAATTCAAGTGAAACACGGACGATCGCATTATTTGCCTTGTTGAAACGCCGTAAAATGAAATGCTTTTAAGAAACGAAATGAAGAAAAGGACACCAACAATGAATTTAAAAGATGTCGCCATAGCAACGCAATAAAACGTTAATAGTTTGATCAGGAAAGAGGTTTTCGAACTCAAAGTTCAAACGCTTGTAACTTTTTTTCTAGTGGAGATAAAAGCTTGGTTCTTCGACTGTAAGTCGAATCAATTCTGGGGTTAAAAATATCGCTCTATCCAATGGCGTAAAAATCAAAACTGTGGAGTAATTAGTTTATTTTTTATTGATGATTTTAATGAACCAAGTATTGCAAGAAATCGGGTGAAGCCTTGCGAAAGGCAAGTTTAAAAATTGAATAACTCGTGCTGTGTTTAAGCTAGAGAATCGAAACGAACTGCATAGGACGGACAAAATTTTTCTGCTTCCAACGATATGTAACATTAGTATGTGCAAGTAATTTTTAACCCCAGTATTCGGCGATTTATGAGAAAATTGCCTTGAATTCGAATAAAAAACGAATCGCTAATCGAATCTTTTCAAACTATAGCCTAAAGTCTTTCTGGATGAATGGACTATTCAACACAAAAAGAATTTTTCAAATCGAACCAGTAGTTCCTGAAATTAGCGCGTTCAAACAAACAAACAAACAAACAAACTCTACAGCTTTATATATTAGTAAAGATGTAGAGGGACCCACCCTAAGTATTTTATCAAAAGGATATTCCCCGATGCGCCTTAGTTTTCGAGATATAACGATCTAAAGTTCAGCTCGAAGTTGTTATAGAGGTACGGTTAAGCAGTGGTCACAACAGCGGCCGTAGCCCAGTGAGCAAGGTCCCCCACTCCGACCGCTGGAGGTCTGGTGATCGAGTCCCGTGACGTAGTTTTGTTTTTCTTTAAAATCGAAATAAATTCGATAGTTAATGGAAAATCGTTTATTTATTCATTTTTATTTTATTTATTTATTCATTTTAAAAAGAAATATGTTTTTTCAATTTTTAATATTGTTAATTCACGGGACTCGATCCCCAGACCTCCGACAGTCGGAGTGGGGGACCTTGCTCATTGGGCTACGGCTGCTGTTGTGACCACTGCTCAACCGTACCTCTATAACAACTTCGAGCTGAACTTTAGATCGTTATATCTCGAAAACTAAGGCGCATTGGGGAATATCCTTTTGCTAAAATACTTAGGGTGGGTCCTTCTACATCTATCTATCTATCTATCTAATATCTAATATCTTTAAACGAGCAATTCTTGTATATATGTTTATTTATTTATTTTTCGGATCTCGAAAACGGCTCTAACGATTTCGATAAAATTTTGTATTTAGATAGAGTTTTGGTTTCTGAGTTCATCTACGTCGGCATTTTTTCTGTAAAAACGCGAGTTTTCACAAAAAACCCCGTTTTTTTTGTGCCTTCATTGAAAGTTTGAGAAGCTTTTATTTCGCCATTTTCTTTATGATTACTTTCATTGTTGCTGTTTCCGTGGAGACGACGTTTTGTTATAACAAATGGATTTCATATTTAATCACATCAGCGCGAGTTCAAATTATGGTTTTTGGCAACGTTAAATTGTTTCTGTTTTTGAAATGTTAAAGCAAGGCTTCACTAGATAACAGGCTGTTTCATTTATTCAAAAGCCATGGGATAAAAGCAGTGGTGATTCTCCACCAACATCTATTGAATTTTATGGTCACTTACATAAATAAAAATCAGATTACTTTTTACTTTTCAAGTACGATTTCAAAATTGAGTATAAAAGTGTTATAGTTAGTTTTAAAATACTTTTTTTCCTCCTCAAGAGTGTTTAGTAAGATATTTCAGGTAAAAAATCAATAAATATGAAACTCATTCTTAAAATATTATGTTTCGAAGCAAAATTACAGCTAATATCTTTAGACGAGCAATTCTTGTAATATATTTCGGATCTCGAAAACGGCTGTAAAGATTTTGATAAAATTTTGCATTTAGATAAAGTTTTGGTTTTTGAGTTCATCTGCATCGGCGTTTTTTCTGTAAAAACGCGAGTTTTCACAAAAAATCCCGTTTTTCGTGCTTTCATTAAAAGTTTGACGAGCTTTCTTTCGCCATTTTCTTTATGATTACTCAGATTGTTACTTTTTCATAGTAACCACGTTTTATTATAACAAGGGATTTCATATTTAATCACATCAGCGCAAATTTAAATTTTTATGGTATTTGGCAAACGAGTTGTTGCAACACGTTAGAATTATCATTGTTTCGTAATTTAAAAGAAATCGATCAAAATAAAGTTAGAATTGGGTGTGGGCCGCGATAGTCCGATCGGTAAGTCGTCGGACTCGTAACCGGAGGGTCCCGGGCCGATCAAGCCCAGTCGATCGAAGATCCACCGTCTTCATTAATGGTGGCTGAGGGACGTTAAAATTGTTCGTGGTCGTAAAATTCTCCAAGTGAAACGATACCTCTGGGGGATGCTGGGCCAAGGGTATGCTCGGCCCTTGGGCCTGGTTAAAAAAGGAACAGAGCGCTCTTCGGGGCCCCATCCCGGTTAAACCACGAGTTGTGGTATGTACGGGGAGTACCACAGAGTGAAGTGAAATGAAAGTCAAAACCAACTGCAACCAAATGCGTACTGGAGAACAGGGACTCTGCATCCATTCTCATCAACCCCTTCCGCGTTTTCGGCGCCAAATGAAATGAAATTGGGTGTGATTTTACGGTGAGCATGGATTAAATAAGATTCTGTTTTTTAAAACAAATTACGGCTGTTTTAAATGCGTAATTGCAACCAAAGGCAAAAAATGCTTTTCAAGTTTATCTAAATACGTACTTCACATTTTAGAAAAAAACACGAGTTTACAAACCTCTTATTTTTTTTAACCGAGTTGGCTCGGTCCCCAGGTACTAATATATAAAACTCATCAAAATCGGTGATTGACAGCCTGTAAATTCCCCTTGTAAGTGTTACCACTACCAAAACGAAAATGTGAAAAGTCATGACCATAGCAATCGGTTTTGACTCGTACGAAAAGCATATACAGTGAAAGAGCATACCAACGAATTTCAAAAGAAGCGACGGCGAATTTCGTTCGTTGAAGTAAGAGTTTTGTTGTAATGGAAGTCAAGCAATGCAAAGGAAACAAATTCTGAACTGCAAATTCATTTCTTTTGAACGGATATTTATTTATATTTGTATTTATTTTAACAGGATTTCACAGCATATGGGCATTTGGGCAAAGAAAACGAAGTTAATTTTATAACAACAATATTTAACAGGTTTTGCGAAGCAGCTATTTTTCTAATTGAATACAAGGTTGCTCATGGGGGCCCTCCTAGCCCTCTCTTCTTTTAACACCACATTGCCCAAGCAGTTATTTTAAGTTTTTTAATTTCAATTCGAAGAAAGATTAATAAACGACACTATTTCTTAGAATTTTATGACTTTTTGAACAACATATGAAAACGTTTATTAATAATTGCAATTGCCTCCCCGCCTCCTTTATTTCCGATTTAAATATGTGTTACACCAATATTGCCGAAGCATTCAAAAGGACTACTTAGGCAATCAATCTATTGTTAATTACTGGTAATCAGGAGATTGTTGGGTACTCACCTTTTTCAGATGAAAATGCAAGATGTTCGAGAGGTACGTAGGGAGCTCTGTAAGGAGGGTGTAGAAGCCCCAGCTGTTTCCAACATGTGTGATAGCTAGGGCCCAGACGGGTCCCGAGAGCAGGATGGATCTCCAAGGAATTGGTGCTCTCTGTAAATCAAAGGTAACACAGAGAAAGTGATTGTGTCAACAACTAAATACATAGGTATATTTGCGGGTGATTCCCTCTAAATAGATCAAATTCATGTCCCAAACCCATATCTCACTATAGTATCATTATTTTCAAAATAAATTTTAAAAGGCATACATAATGTGATATTTAGAAGTTGTTTTTGTAGTTTTTATAAGTGAGATATTTATAAATTAATTAATACAATCGTGCAAATTAATCATTTTTCACTCCCTCGTACTGTCCCCACACAAGATTTTAACTTTTCAAAATAACTTTTGGAATATCAAAGTATAAATGCATTCAGTTCAAACTCACCACACCCTCCTGCCTGTCCTGTCCACAACGAATGTAGTTCAGTTCCGCCTTTGAAATGCGAGGGTGTTGATCCGGGCTTTCGTACGCAAAGATTATCCAGAAAACAAACCACACGCATCCGAGGGCACCTGTTGCGTAAAAATGGAATACATCAGCGAGAAGCAGCCGAAAAATCCTTTTCAACCACCCCTGAGTGGGTGGTTGAAAAGGATTTACCCCCTTTTAAAGTGGAATGACCACCCCCTTTTAAAGTGGAATGGTTTCCGAGTGCTAGGAGCAGTTTTGCAGGACGGACAGTACTTTTAGCGTACTTCAATCTGAAAATACACATTGATTTTCTTAAATATTAAAACTTTAGAGTACAAGAATGTTCAAATACTAAAAGAATCTTCTTGCATAGCTGGCCGTCTTGTCTAGTGTTCAGAAAAGTCTGACCGAATGAGGAGGTTTCGGGTTCGAATTCCGATTCGGGAATGGATTTATACTTTTCCTCTCCTGTCCGTGTTCTTTTCTTATGTGAATGTGTTGTGCTGTGAAAGTCTCCTAACTGGGTCCCTATGGCATGCGTGTACTGTGGAAATCGGACATCACACCAAATGACTGTACAGCTGCAAAAGTGAAGCAGCGCACGTCAAATTCCCAGCCTAACTGGCACCAAGGATGGATCCAGAAATATTTCAAGGGAGGTGCAATTGATTTTGCTTTCTTATTTTTTATTACAGTTGGCAAAAAAAAGTATTAGAACAATGTGAAATTTGTACTTTTCAAGGTAATAAAATTAAATAAATCTCAAAATTAATTTATAGAACAAAGTATTTGTTTAAATAATTCAATACGTAACCATAAAAAGAGCATAAAATAAATTCAGTATTTTTAAAATCAAAACAACGTAATTCGAACTGCAAAAAAAGTATTAGAACAAAAAACGAAACATGCAAATTACGATGTGATGTCCCTAGACTTTCAATTTTACTCCCATACGTGTCAAGGGTACATGAAAGCAGTTTGTTTCCTTTGCTGACATTTAGTTCAAAATCGTTTATATGAAATTTTCTTGGCTTTTCTCTGAAAACAACAAAAAAAAAAAAAAAGATTTCAAATACGAAAAGAGAACAAATAGTCTATCTGTATCATAGTGGAAAAACATTCCGTAAAACTACAAGCATGTTGAATTTGTCGTTGTGTGCAGTTCATCTCATTCTTAAAAAGAAAAAAAAGAGACCGGTGTTGTTAATAACAAAGAAAGACCAGGGAAACTAAACAAGCTGAGTGTAAGAGAAAGATTCCAAGCGGTCAAAAAGGCTCTAAAAAATCCAGTAGGAAGTGCAAAGATGTTAGCCGCTAATACTGAATCAAAATCAGGAAAGGTTGTAACACCTCAGGTTGTAAGAAATGTTTTGCATAGGGCTGGTATAAAAGGAAGACGGCCCAGGAAGAAACCATTTATTTCAGAAATCAACAAGAGAAAACGACTCGAATTAGCTAAAAAATATAAAAGTAAAACAATGGATTTCTGAAAAAGTGTTATTTTTTCTGACGAAAGTAAGTTCGAAATTTTCAAACCAAAGCACACAATCACTGTTTGGAGAAAAAGGGGTGCTGCTGTAGAACCCTAAAAGTTACTAAAAACAGTAAAGCATGGAGGTGTTTATATCTTGGTTTGGGGATGAATGGCATACAATAAGGTTGGAAATATCCGTTTCATTAATGTGAAATGGACAGCTCTATCATACATGAATGTGTTACGACGTAATTTGAAAAATAGTGCCATAAAATTAGGACTGGAGACTACATTCGTCTTTCAACAGGATCAAGATCCAAAACACACTGCCAAAAAAACTAAAGAGCGGTTATTATATAATGCCCTCTAAGACAAATAACTCCCAAAATCACCAGACCTGAACCCTACAAAGCATCTATGGCATTTATTTGATAATAAAATTATAAAAAACTCAATACAAACAAATCAAGCTTAAAAGAGGTTTTACAGGAGACATGGAACAAAATGTCCTTAAAAGTCAAATGATTTTGTAGAATCCATGCCGAGATACTTAGAAGCAGTAATTGCGGCTAAAGGACTGCATACTAAGTATTAAATATGGCATTTCAATTAATTATTAATGATTTATCTATTTCATTTAACATGCAAACTTGCTGTTCTAATACTTATTTTGCAATGTAAATTTAGTTATTTTAATTTTGTAAAAGTTCTATTCACGTTAAACTTTTATTTGTTATAAAAAGGGATATTTTTGTAGAAAATTTACGTAATATAATTGTTTTATTCGTGTAAATTCATTTTATTTCTTCAAAATGTACGAATTTCATATTGTTCTAATACTTTTTTTGTCAACTGTATGTAGGGGAAGACCGCTTATATTGGACCCCCTAAGAACAGGAGGCCAGTGTCGCTCAATGTGAAGCAAAACAGAAATGCTAAATAGGGCATCGTGTGCTCAATTTAATCAGGAACCACCCTAGCAGCTTATATTTTCTGAAAATATGAAAATTATTTTTTAAAAAATTATCTTACAAAAAGTTGCAAAAGTCCAATTTAGGAATATATGCGCCTAAATTGGACCATGCGCTTCCTAAATTGGACCGTACCAGGAAATCATAGAATAATTTATGTTTGAACTATACAGCTTTTTTTCCAGAATTTGCAATAGAATTTCTTTTGCTTCGGCCTCACTTACGCAGAGTTGATAAACTCGCCGATTACATTTCATACACTTAATCATGCTTTGCACTTCATCTCTATGATAAATATTGCAATAACAATCGTTTTGTGTAGTTTCTTACTTCTTCTTGTGTGACTTTTTCTGATCTATGCCTCTTTTATACATCATTAGAATATTTGCCGCGACAGCCTACCTTTTCTTTCGTTCTACTTTTTTTAGGCGAAGGTGATATGTAAGCCTGCTTTACAAAATCATAGTTAGAGTTGACAATCATGTTTTGATGAGAACTATCCGCTGATTCTGCAGAATTTGTACTAATTTAATTCGTAGCTAGTTCTTGTACATGGTGTACAACTTACACCTAATATGTAACCTGCTCACTTTGAGTAGTTTTATCTGAACTACTTGCCTCTAATTCTATTGCAGCCAAGTCAAAATCATTAAACACATGTAAATTAACGGGCCAAACTCATGTTCTTTGAAATCAACTCACAGAATTTGCCATGTTCTTCATTGCAGTTTGCCCATAAGAGGTACCAAACAGTTCTCCTATGCGATATTAGATAATGGATCTCATTGGATGTTTTCGCATACATGTATCACATGCTTGATTACAAATATATAGACAGAAACGGAATAAAGACCACATCTACGTGCATGATGTGCTTAACGAGAAAGCATTATTATATCGTTCTCGTTAGCCAAGTTTATTGTATCAATGTTATTTATGTAAGTGCTGTGCCTATCCATTAATAGAAGGACATTCTTTTTACATTGCGTGGCTTAACATATTTGATGAAATGTTCCATCCATTGTGTGAATTATCGTTTGTGATCCAACCTTTTTTGTTTTGAACAAGCATATTGCTCACCAGGGGATGCTTTTGCGATAAGTTCATACATGGAACGTAATCTTTTGAAAATAAGCATGGAGAGCTTGCAATTCTGTTGCTCACATGTGGGAAATGACTAGTGTGTTTCTACCACGTTCACCACTCAATATTGCTCCAACCTGGTGTTTACCTCTAAACATCAATATACTTTGGGCTTTTGAACAGTGAAAAGACCTGCTTCATCTACATTGAACATTTTAGTAGCATATAAATTGTTTCTTTTTAAAGTGTTATCGAAAATATCGAGAATTTCATATTTTTCTCTTTGTAAACCAGCATAAATTTTATTTAGGTTGATATGTTTAACAACCTGAAACTGCAGCTTAATGAATGAAGAGGGGAAAAAACATACATTTTTAGAAGTTGTAGCTTCTGCTTGATAAAAATGTGCTTGATAAAAAAAGTTTAAATGAATGTCGTGAATAGGTGTTAAAGTATGCTTAAAATAATTTTAACTACGCTATTAAATAAGACGAGTCACTTATTTTATGTTACGATTAATAAAAAGACTTGTGTAAAATCATATTCTTAAATTGGACCACCGGTCCAATATAGGAAAATTTTTTCGGTCCAATAAAGGAAAACATGCCATTTTTTATTCTTCAGCTTATTTCTGTGTCAAAAATTATCACAATTGCGCATGTAAATACATAGATGTAATACTCATTAAACACAGATCATCATGCTATAGCAGCAGTTGACCTCAGCTTACAAGTTTTAGTTGTATCTTACTAGGTACAAGTCCGCAAAATAAGATTTTACACGTTTTCAACATAAATCATGCCGTAAATCACGCTACGCAGTTCGAAGACTGGTGAAACTTCATACATAATGATTTTATTCCTAAAACTTTATATTTCTACCGTTAAAGCGTAGCATAGATCTCTGTACTAGATTTTAAGCCCGAGGTCCAATTTAAGCAGTGGTCCAATATAGGCGGTCTTCCCCTACACTTATTTTCAAATATTGATCACAAAGGTTTCGAACTTCAAATCCGAAACATATCTGGGGGAGAACCCCAAACACCTTCTGCTTCCAACTTCATTAATACTCGTATGAAGATGCATTTTTAGAACTTCAATATCGAAAATTTCTGGTGAAGAGTACCCCAAGGAAGGGGTGATCGCCCCCATCGCTCCTCCCTTATGTCCTTCCCTGCACTGTAAAAAATGAATGTTGCTTTTACAATATAAAACAGCTAATTTTATAGTAATAAACTGTAAAAATTGCTAATTTTACAATAACTAATTGTTCAATTGCTAACTTTACGGTACTGAACTGTAAAATTGCTAATATTACAGAAACGAACTGTAAAAATGCTAATTTTAGTTTATTACAGTGCATTTTACGGTTTTACACTGGAACCTCTGCTGCCAATATTATCCTGATTTCTTTACCGCATAATACAGCTAAATTTTACCGCAATAAACTGTAAAATTTCTAACTTTACTGTAAGAAACTGTTAAATAGCTAGTTTTACAGTAATAAACTGTTAAATAGCTAGTTTTACAGTTTATTACTGTGCATTTCACAGTTTTAAATTGGAACCTCGGCTGCCAGTATTATACTATAAAAACGGCATTTCATTTTTTACAGTGCGACTGGCACAAGACAACACCTATTTTTTACATAACTAAAAGTTATTTAACCTCATAGAAAGCTTTTGTGGCAGTTGACTCACTTACCAAAGACATAAAAGACAGAAGGCCAACCACCTAGGAAGCTTGTTGAGCTAAGGTAACCCGAAAGGGAAAGGGCAACTACAGTCCCTAAAGGTCCACCGCTGTAGACTAAGCTAGAGAGAAAACTTCGTTCATACTTGGGTGCCCAGCGTCCTAGAAAGGCATTCATAGCTGGATATGTGACTCCCTAGAAAAACAAAACCCAAGACGTTGATAGTTTAAAGTAGTTTGGGATAATTTATTTACAAAGTATCGTCTTTTGTACGAAAATTTGATTTCAAAAAGTCAATAAAGAAACTGCAATTGTTATAAGTATTCTGCATAAGTGCATCCAAATACACAAGTACATGAAATATGAAATTAATGCAAGCTGTAAAATAGTGGAAAATTATATTTTTAATTATTTAAAGACTTATAGAGAGCGGTATATCTAGAAAGGGCAGAAACCTATCAGCCCGGAACATGGTTATGTTATTGACATATACCGTCAAAGTCGTGACAAACAGACCTTTATAACTCCCTCTTTCTCTCTCTTTTTCAAGATGCATTTTGTAATAGTTTGTATTTTATTCGCACTTATATTTTTGTCCCTTCACTCCAAAATGAAAATTAATTTTGTATTGATACGTTTGTCTAAGTAACAGACAGAAAAAACGAGCAAGAGCGCTAAAATGTCCGACTGAAATTGTTTATTATTCTTCAAATTGTGTTTCTTTGAGCCATGAAGCTCCGCGAGAAATCAATCGCTGATTTGTAAAAGAAAAATATTACAAATAAAAATTAAATATTATAGTCATAATTGAATTGAATTTGTTTCTGACAGATTACAAGTCTTGAAACCAAGAAATAAAGTGATTGATCCCATGAAGTGGGTAATCAGAGTGACCGGCAATCAATCTACTGAACTGGTCGGGATCTGAATGACTAGGGATAAACTGCTGAATTGTTGCGATATCAGAGTGAACCACTACTATCAATCTATTGAGCTGTTGTGATTTGTGTCATACGCGAAGAAACTGCTGAATTGTTGTGATCTAAATAAGCCGTGATCAATCAAATGAAATATTGTGATCTGAACGACTACGATCAATCTATTGAATTGTTGTGGTCTGAAGGAAAGACGATCAATCTGGTGGACTGGTGTGATCTGAACGACCTACGGTCAATCTATTGAGTTGTTATGGTCGGAATGAAAGACGATCAATCTGGTGGACTGCTGTGATCTGAACGACCTACGATCAATCTATTGAATTTTTGTGGTCTGAATGAAAGACGATCAATCTGGTGGACTGCTGTGATCTGAACGACCTACGATCAATCTATTGAATTTTTGTGGTCTGAATGAAAGACGATCAATCTAGTGGACTGGTGTGATCTGAACGACCTACGGTCAATCTATTGAGTTGTTATGGTCTGAATAAAAGACGATCAATCTGGTGGACTGCTGTGATCTGAACGACCTACGATCAATCTATTGAATTTTTGTGGTCTGAATGAAAGATGATCAATCTGGTGGACTGCTGTGATCTAAATGACCTCCGATCAATCTATTGTACTCCTGTAGCGATCTAAATGATCGTCAATCTGGTGAACTGATGAGATCATAGTTACCGTTAATCAATCTAATTCTGATTTATCAAGGGTTGAGACACATAATATAACGTACCTCTCCAAGTCCCTCCATGATTCTCACGGCAATGAGGACGTAGACATTCCACCGAGCTGCCAGAGGAGTGAGGAGGGTGAAGATGGAAGTGACGAGCACCCCTATTCCAAACAACCATTTGGCACCCCACTTTTCAGCAGCCATACCGCCAGGTATTTGTGTAATAATGTTGCCGTAGAAAAAGGAGCCCAAAATCAGTCCCTGGGTGTCAGAATCCCAGTCGAATTCACCATGAGTCTGCAGGAGAGAGAGGAATATGTTTCTGTAAACACCCTTGATATACAGGGTGTCCAGTAAAGCACTACCTGCTTTCAAAATTGAATATCTCGAAAAGAAATGACGGTTTTGGAGCGAAACAAAAGATATGTTTATTGTGAAAGCCGTAAAAATCGTGTGCAGTGTTTTCAAATAATAAAAAACTTAACAGCAAGTGGGGCTGAACGCTGTAATTGCAATTGGAGAACCTGTAAATTGTGCTTTGAGGGTTGGAGCGATCATCTCTATCGTTGAAACGAGAAAGGGTTTTAAACAAACTATACTATCGAACAATTAGTGTCTCTGGTACTGGAATTTCACAGGTTAAGCCACAGTCCCACGCATACCATTTTTGGAAGCTTCTTCGTGTTGCTGTAGAACTGTGGCCTAACCTATGAAATTCCTGTGAAAAACTATACTCGTTGTTCAGTAGTATAGTTTGTTTAAACCAGCTTTCACGTTTCAACTTTAGAAATGATCACTCCAGCCTTCGCAACACTATTTATGGGTACTGGTACTGTAATTACAGCTTTCAACGCCACCTATTGGCACCTTTTGTTACTAATGTTTCCAATTTCTGTACATGGTTTTTACTACTTTCACAACAAACATACCGTTTGATTCCCTCCAAAATCGTTATTTGTTTTCGAGACATTCAATTTTGAAATCAGGGAGTGCTTTGCTGAGCCCCCTGTAATAAAAAAAGTAAATTTAAATTGTTTTATTTACTTTCTTATTCTTAAATGCCCAAGATAGGAATTAACTTACAGTCGATAGTACAGCACTGGAATGGTTTATACTTTGTCGTGGTTCAAGAAGCTCGAGGCAGGCAACTTCTGGCCCTCCTTCAGACGGAAGATCAAGATGGAAGTCTTGAACTGTCTTCCTCACCATGGCAACCATGGCAACGCTCAGGTTCACCCGCATGGTGTACACGTTGAAAATGCCGAGGAAACTCCACCATGTCATGGAGTACCTCGCGGGAATTCCTAAAGGAGTTGAAAACTGAATTAACACTAAATGAAATGCTATTCAGTGCAAAAAATAGATGTTGTTTTTGCAGTATAATACAGCTGGTTTTATAGAAGCAAATTAAAAATTGCTAATTTTACAGTAATAAGCTGTAAAATTGCTAATTTTACAGTAATAAGCTGTAAAATTGCTCATTTTACAGCAATAAACTGTTAATTGCTAATTTTACAGTAATAAGCTGCAAAATTGCCACTTTTGCAGTAATAAACTGTAAATTGCTAATTCTGCAGTAATAAATTGCAAATTGCTAACTTATAGTAATAAACTAAAATTGCTTGTTGAGTTGAGTTGAGACTAATCCTCCAAATGTCTGACGAAGTCAGACAAAGTCCATCAGACCCAGTGGTCGGAAGTAGCGCGCTACAAGTAGCGAAACTACTGTAGTAACTACATTTTTTCGTAGTTTGTAGTGTAGCGCACTACTTTTTTTTAAAAAAGTAGAGTAGTGAGTAGCGCGATACAAAAAAATAGTGGTTTGTAGCGATTTCTGAAAACTACTTAAAAATTAAAAAATAAATAAATAAATGAAAAAATTAAAAAACAAAGAGAAGGAAGGAAAAAAACAAGGTTTTTCTTGTGGCCGATATTTGTAAAAATTGTACAAAAAATCTAAAAAGGACAAATTTTAGCAAAAAAAAAAAAAAAAGGAACAAAAAGGAAAAGTAACAAATTAATTCAAGACAATTCCTATTTCTATTCCATATTCGAATGAGGTAATTTTTTAATCTAAACGACTTTTCGAATTTTTTCGGTCGATCCTCAAACGGTGTATTCTTGTTATTTATTTATTTTTTAAAAAGTAGCGAAGTAGCAACTAAATTTCAAAAGTATAGTAGCTCGCTACATTTAAAAAAAAAGTAGTTGTAGCTGTAGTTAACTACATTTATAAGAAATTAGTTGTGGTTGTAGTTCGCTACGAAAAATATGTAGTTTTTCCAACCACTGATCAGACCATTGACCCGGAGGAAATCGAGGACAAGAACAGGTGATTCAAAGATATCTTCTTTGCAGAGGTCCTAGACAGTCCAGGATGTGCTCTGCCGAAGCCTGCTCGGTTTTACATTTTCACAATAATTGCACTTTCAAAATTGCTAGTTTTACAGTTTATTACTGTGCATTTTATAGTTTATTAGTAATACTCGCACCTCTGCTGCCAGTATTATACTGTTATTTTTGCAGCATAATACCTCTAATTTTGTGGTAATAAACTGTTAAATCATATTAATAAACTGTAGATTTTCTGCTCTACAGTAATAAACTGTAAAATTGCTAATTTTACAGTTTATTACTGTGTTTGTTTAAATTTAAAATTGTTTTCTTTAGTCTCAAGATATGTAAGAGAAGGAAGATGAGGAAAAATAGTTTCTTAACTTAGAAAAGACTGTCGTTAGTTTAAAGATGCATAAAGAAAGACATATGAGAAAAAATCTAATCATTTATATTTAATATTATTTTCTCTACTCTAAAAGCATTTAAGAGAATGAAGATGAAAAGATATAATTTCTAGCTAAAAATTGCTGTCTCTATTTCAAAGATAAATTAAGGAAAGAAGTGAGAAAAAAACATAATTGTAAAAATTTTAAGTTGATGTTGTATGATGACATTTCGCTCATGGGCTACAATAGCGGCACAATTCAAAACAATCATGTTTCGAAATAAGTGGGTTAGTTTTCATCGCTAAGGAAAATGCATAACATGCTTTACTTTGATTGCCTATCTCACATCTTAATATTGATTTTTGAGTTGTGCTAGTATTACTATTGAAAAGAATGTATTTTCATATTTACACCTTAGTCAAAAACGCGTGTTTTTGTTGAAGCCCATGAACGTTTTAAAAGAAAGATAACTGCGATTTTTTTAATTGTATATATTTTCTGTCTTATTACCCGGCGTCGCCCGGTATTGCATTATGTTTAACTTATATAATGCTAAAATCTGAAATCGGTGAGCCTTAAATTGATAATTCATTGTTAATTGTAATCTTTGTTGGAAAATACTCCTATTTAAATGTGTTAAATTTTCGCAATCTGTATGCTTAAAGGCTTATATGTCTATGACTATATATATTCAAAATTGAAAGAAAAGGGCCATTTTGAGACAAAAATTTGAATGTTGAACTTTTTGGATTTTTTTTTTTTTTTTTTCACCCCGCCTATATGAATTCTAGTGCATCAAGAAACCTCTGTGCCAAGTTTGATAAAAATCCGACGAAAACTGTGGATTTGTATAAGGAACAAACATACATACAAACAAACAAACATATATAGATACATCCATTTATATATAGATAGATTTTTAATTGAATACAGTAGTCAGTAGTCGGAGTACATGCAAAAAACCTACTCTAATTGAATAGAAATAATCGAAAATAACAATTTTGCTCCATATTATCGTAGATTTATTAGATTGTCAAAGCAAAAAAACGAAATTTCTGACTGAAGTCCGAAAAAGTGAAGAATGCTTAGAAAGTATAGACAGGGAAATAAGATGCAAAACTCACCGACCTACCTTTTGAGCATCCCGAATCCTTCTTTCCGAGTATAGGGATTTTCTCATCCCTTGCTCCCTCCGATTTGTCCGAATCCATCATAGCTATCACGTGCTTTAATGTAGAACTGAGTTACCAAGTGGTAATTGAAATTTGTTTTCGTGAAAAATGGTGTACACTTCCTGTACATTTCGTTGCCTCAGATAAACGTGTGTGTACAACTGCCTCTTTGTTTTGCAGGTCTGTAATGCCCGCGTTCAGAGTGACAGACGATCAGCGCGGGTTTGGAATGGTTTTCTGTCGCACATCCGGCGAAAAATTATCGTCTGCGGCAGGTTCGTTTTATCTTCTCCTCGAGAGCCTGTATCCAAACTCGGCAGTGACACTACAAGCTGATAAGAAACCTGTGAAAGGGCCTTTTTTTTTAATATTCGAGTGTTGAAGATTTTATGAAAGCAAAATTTCAGAACGAAATATGTCACAATGTTTTTTTTTCGCTTTGTTGCCACTTTAGAGGTTAACTATTTTTTTTTTTTTTTTTCAATTCATACTAAAAACTCACATTCTCTATTATATTTAAAGAAAAAATATCTTATTAATATGCTTTTATTAGTTTCACCTGTGGGTTTGTGTGTATGTAACTCTGAATAAAAGATGAAATTCACGTTCTTTGCAAACATGAAAGTGATACATTTGATACTTTTATTAATACTAAAGGCCAAACTATATTGCATGACGATGCAAAGTATTTCAGTTGTTTGTATGTAACTCTGAATAAAAGATAAAATTCAAGTTCTTTGCAAACATGAAAGTAATACATTTGATACTTTTATTATTACTAAAGGCTAAACTATGTTACATGGTTATGTATTATAAGTGCATATAAATTTAGCGAATGTTCAATAGTTTTGAAAATCAGAAGGAACTCGGAGTATCTTGTGAAATATTTTGAATAGCTTTAAAAGCGTATTTTTTGGTTTTTTTAAACTATATTTTAAAATTTTTCTACTTTTACCTAAATTGTAATTGACTTTAAAAAAAAACTCTTTTAACCTACTTGGTTTCTTTTATCTGAACTCTGACGAAATGACATGCGCAGCAATTTTGATTTACTTATTTCTTTATTTATTACTTGTTTGAAAACTGCGATGCACTCTGTTCATTTAAGTCCGTTTATAGATATTTAGCCGGTTATTAAGAATCGCAATGTTGCCGACTAAGACCGATTACCAATTACTACAGAATAATCTGTACTTGTAACCTCGAAGCATGTACATTCAAAAAATTTCTGTATTTCATTAATGCTGTTTTTAAATTATTTATTTACTAATTTTCAGCCGAAGGGTTTTTTTAATACGCTTTTATTAGTTTCACATGTAGGTTTGTTTGTTTGTTTGTTTGTTTGTTTGTTTGTACGTATGTATATAACTCTGAATAAAAGATAAAATTCACGTTCTTTGCAAATACAGTGACCTCTCACTTTATACGCCAGCCGGCCAGGCGACCAACAGAAAAAAGGGGCATAACAGTGACTTTAGCGAGGAAACGTTAGAAGTGAACCAAGCTCTAGTTTAAAGGACTAAAACGCAAAACATAGTTTCTATAGAAACAGGGACATATTAACCTACGCGTGTGACAATTACACTTGTAAACTTAACCTCTCAATGATAAAGATGAACCAAAAATTCTAAGCATAACCTGAATTACAAACTGATCGTTTTAAAATGATGCATAACTGGATAGTACTGTCCTCTCCGGAACCTCTAAGTTCATGCTGGAAAAACATCTTACCGTGAGCAATAAAAGAGCGAAAACATTAAAGAGGCAAGTGCAAGAAAATAATTGCATATATTTTATAAAGAAAATAAAATTAAATTGTTTAAATTTTTGGGGAAAGAATTCGCCTCCATAATGTGAAAATATCTTATTATGTTAGAGCGTACGCATAAACGAATGATACTATATCAATTATTTTGCGTATGGACATGTGCTGGGACCATTTAAATCGTCGTATAAGTGAAAAAGGCGCATAAATGAGGGCGGCGTATATAAGTGAGGAGTTCACTGTTATTAAGAATAACTAATATTTAATACTTTTTCTTATTACACTAAGGTCCTAAACTAATACTGCATGTAGATGTTTTTTTCAGTGCATTGTCAACTTAGCGGATATTCAACACAGTTTTAACCAACAGAGGGACATCCATGATACATGTGTCATGAAAATATAGTTAGCCTGTAGTCATTAACTAGCGCTGACCCGTGGGACTTTCTGAGCGTTCCGCCTTTCAAGCAATACATAAGCTAAATTTTTGAAATTTAATAAGTTGCTTTAATTATTATGACAATACAAAAAAAGATTAAGTATACTACATTAATCTTTCATTAATTGTTTTCAGTATTTTTAGTACATAGGTTGCTCCTTCACTTAAGTACCTTGTGCATACACACAATTTTAAGTTATATTATGTCCGGCGCAAAAAACCAACAAACGCAGAATGGATCTCCGATCCCGCTGGAACCATTGCCCACATAACATAGACCATTGGGAAAAACAATGAAGTTCTAGGATTCAAACCACCAAACTTTTTTTAAGGGATTGGCTGCGGGATATGTTTGTATGGTCATAGACAAATGACTCAGGATCAATGGATCCGCGGAAATCAAGTAAGTCTTTAAATTCAAACGACCTATCGGTTGGGATCATCGGGATCCTCCGTGAATGGAAAGCAATCAGCTTTTGACAGTTATCACATGTAAATTTCAAGAGAATTAACGCGTTTGTTTATAATTTATTTCACAAAAAAGTCAAACTAAAACTTCAACGCACCGCTAACGTACCCACCTGGTTTACTGCGACTCACGGACACGCTTGCCAGAAGCGTCGTGCTTTATAACGCTAAGACCTTGGAGGAGACAACACGGATATAGTCAAAAGACGAAAGTGTGCCAATAAGACTCATTATTTCTGTTGTATAGTCACACTGACACACATAAACTTATAGCCTATGTCACGTCTCCTGCCACTAAGCTACATACCCACCAATTGTTCGCCCATATCGCACTAGCGCTTTTGAAGTTATAAATAGTGTACTAACCACGACTTTCATTTATATATATACGATGATAGTATTAAGTATATTACTTCTTACTTTTGAACGAAGAACGTGACTGTATTTACATTAAAAATAACATCACTACAAACGTATTATTATCGATTTTATCCAAACTACAAAATTAGATTATTTTTTCCTTAATATATTCTTAAACCAAAGTTGAACGGCTCACACTATGGCGAACTATTCGAAGGAGTTTCCAACCTCTTCTCAATTGCTAACTTCACCCGTATTTATTCATCTTCATCCATGTCAGTAGCAACCCTACTTGAGTGCATATCTTTTTCGAGTAGCGGGATTTTAGATCTAATTTTAAGCGACGAAAACACTTTTCTCGATCGATATGCTTTCTATAAAAATGCATTACATAATTTTCCTCACGTGAAGATAAGGGTGTGGGGGGGTATCGTAAGTGTAAGAGTACTTTAAGCTGCAAATTCTATGCCATAGATAACCTATCTACACGTGATCACAGTATGCGTCAGATAACTTTCCGACAACTCAGAAGAGACTCACCTGAGTTCTGATGTAATGTGTGATACGTACTATTCAGCAGTACAGTGAACACTCACTTTTATACACCGCCGAATTCATGACGCCTTTTGCACTATGATTACGACGAAGTTTATCACGAGCTAATACCAGAGAGAACTCTAGGCCATTATTAAGTGACCAGACAAATATGAATTGAGGCTAGTCAACGATTAATACAAATCTACGACAGATTTTGAGGAAGTGTCCCAGCATGAATGTCTCAAATACCCAGAAGAACCGCCGCACTCAGCGTATCGACATCGCTCACGCGTTGCTCTCGTGAGCACGCCTATCAAAAAATTTCACTTTATGCGCACCGAAATTATCCAGTCAAATACTCAAAAATAATAATTTTATTTTCTGGATAAACAAATAGCATTGTTCTTCACATTTCCTCCTTTAATTCTTTCGCCTTTTATTGCTCACGGAAGGGCATTTTTCCTCTGCATGAGTAATTAGGTGTGTGCTGACGAGATTTTTGTTTTCTCTGTTTATCTATTACTAGAATGGATCTACGCCCAAAATGTCGCGGCCGAAATGTCGCGGGCCAAAATGTCGCGGCCAAAATGTCGCCGAGCCAAAATGTCGCGGGCTAAAATGTCGCGGGCCAAAATGTCGCCGGTCCAAAATGTCGCCGAGCCAAAATGTCGCGGGCTAAAATGTCGCGGGCCAAAATGTCGCCGGTCCAAAATGTCGCCGAGCCAAAATGTCGCGGGCTAAAATGTCGCGGGCCAAAATGTCGCCGGTCCAAAATGTCGCCGAGCCAAAATGTCGCGGGCTAAAATGTCGCGGGCCAAAATGTCGCCGGTCCAAAATGTCGCGAGCCAAAATGTCGCGGGCTAAAATGTCGCCGGGTCAAAAATGTCGCCGGTCCAAAATGTCGCCGGTCAAAAATGTCGCCGGTCAAAATGTCGCCGGTCAAAATGTCGCCGGTCCAAAATGTCGCGGTCAAAAATGTCGCCGGTCCAAAATGTCGCCGGTCCAAAATGTCGCGGGCCAAAATGTCGCCAGTTCAAATGTCGTCAAACAAAAATGTAGAAGGTCCGATATTGATACAGTTAGTATCAAAAATTAAAATATATGAAAAGGCTTTTTTACACCGAATTAGCAAAAAATTGCTAATTGCTGTTGATGAACGTGTGCGTTAACGATAGTATGGACTAAAATTTTTGAAAATACTAAAAAAAATTTACCCTTTCGGCTTGTAACTGTTTCGAGCGCTTTCCAAGAAACAAATAGTTTTCAAACAAGCGTACGTTATTTATTTACAATAGCTTATTTCACCGTAACTCGCTATCTACCAACTTAAAAACGAATAGATTAGCAGCCCAAGCCAAGTTTAATTGATATCGAAAGGAAAATTTGTGTGTTAAAAAAGAAGTTGAAGAACAGTGAAATGAATAAGACAGATATACAATGTTTGAAACTTGGTTTCTGTTAAAATTTCTTACATGATCGAAAGCAAGTCTATATTATTTAAATAATAGAGGTCTTTTTATTTTCTTCTTCATAAAATGTGTAAAAGAAAGTATTGGATCAGTGAAAAATTGTCAATTTGGAAGAATTTACACTTTCTGACGTGTGAGGAATTCAATTTTATCGTTTATTTTTTTTAAGGGAAAATGTGTAAGTGTGTATCTGCGTGACCCATTTTTTGGGGGCGACTCTACCACAAAACTTAGTGCGTGAATTAGAATGAAATTTGGTACATACATGTACCAACCAATATGTGATTCAGTGCTGATTGGTTTTTGCCGCTAGTTCTTCCAAGTTTTTACATGCAAGAATGTAATGGAACGTTTTCAGCATAGCGTGATTAATGTCTGAAGAAGGTTCAGACGAAATAAAATAAAAATTGGCCCATAGGAAGCCTTCAGAAGATACGCCACATCATCGAGGAAGCAGAGCAATTGAACTTTTTATTTTTCATTATTTGTGAGTGATGTATATCAAGAAGTAATGCAAGTATTCAGACAAAATTTTGTTTGTAGAATGGTCTTAAAGGGAGAGATGCTTATTCATTTCTGGCGTTAATCAGCTCAGACATGGTTCTGTACCTTCGTTACAATCAGTATTTAAATGTGGAGTTGAATATAATACCATTTTTTCTCTTGACATTTCACCTCCCCTTCCACCACTCAGTTGTTACAAAGAAAGCAATAATTCCATGAACTAATTTGATTTCAAACGTCCCCAAACAACTCTTAAAGAAAATGTTCTATAAGAAAATTGCCGGCTACGCGGTGATTAAACGGTATTCCGTTTTTGCAAAAAAAAAAAAATGCCTTTACAGCAAATTTATTTGTTTAATTTCTTTGTGTGACAAAAAAAGAAATAATCCTAAATATAGTTTAAAAAAACTAAAAAATACGCTTTTAGAGTAAATCAAATTCAAAAGAAGATTTTGAAAACTGTTGAATATCCGCTAAGTTTACATGCACTTAATATGCATTTTGTGGACGATCGATGCCCAACTCAGAACTAATGTCAAATGCACTTATTATACATCAACATGCAATATAGTTTAGCCTTTAGTAATAATAATGGTATTAAACATATTACTTTTATACGTTTGTAAAGAACGTGAATTTTATTTTTGACTCAGAGTTACATACATACAAACGAACAAACAAAAAAACCTACTTGTGAAACTAGTAAAAGCGTATTAAACAAGAAGTTCTGTCAAGAACTAAACGAGCCTACTTTCCCGTACATCGACATCGGCATTCTAGCATCTGATCATTATTCTCTTGATTATCTAAGACTAAAAATTATGTCAAACATACCTTTTTAGCACTTGAAGCTGATTTCTAAAAGCAAAATATACCCCTCTCATCAGATGAAATAGACACATAAAAAGTAAATAAATGAATAAATAAAGCTTTGTCGCACCTTTTAAAGAATGTAACTGTTACAGTTCTTCCGTAGAAAAATTCCTCAATTGTTTTCAAAAAAAAATTAAAAGTACAAAGTACATCAAAACACATTTTATCAAAGAAAGAAAAAAAAAAAGAAAAAAAAAAGAAAAAAAAACTCGTCCGTTGATAAAATGTCTCGAATTTCACTTTTAATCCGTTGCCAGTTGTTAAATATAAATAAAGAATAAAATGCCCTCGTGAATGAAACATTTTTGTTACAAAAAAAAATCGTCTGCCAAATAATAATAATAATAATAATAATAACAAATTCAATAAAACAAATGAATAAATAAACAAAAAATCGTCTGCACAGTCAGTCATTTTTTTTTCGGACTGTTTACTCAAAAGTTATTAGGGGTGACAGCTTGCTTGAGCGGTTCAATGTTGAACGAAAAATTGTTCAAATCGGAAATGTAAATACGGGAATGAAGTATCCTTGAAAAGTTCTTTCCAACAAAAAAAAGTTTGTTCAAATCGGACTGTTCATTAAAAAGTTAGTATCGCGGGACCGGTTATTTGAACGGCTCAAAGTTGAACCAAAAATTGTTCAAATCAAAAAATCAAATATGGGAATGAGCTGTACTCGCCGAGATCTTTCCAACAAAAAAAAGTTTGTCCAAATCGGAATGTTCATTCAAAAGTTATTAGGGGGGGACAGACAGACAGACAGACAGACCGACCGACCGACGCACAAATTCCCCATCTCAATACCCTACTTTCAAATTTTTAATTTTTCGATATTCATTTTACTTTCTTTATTTTTTTTACTTGGCGATATTTTTTGACTTGGCGATATTTTTTGAACTTGGCGATATTTTTTGGACTTGGCGACATTTTTTAGATGCATTAAGCCAATTTTAATGCTTTTTTCGTCTCTTTTATTTTTAACGGGAAAGTAGGCTAAAAAGGAAGAAAAATTTGCGTCTTGGGCCCTAAGACGCCCTGAAAAAAATTTGGGATTTTTTTGGGATGAAATAAATTTTTGCTTTTGAAAAA
>JAXGGA010011221.1:0-43330 GCA_038373865.1 Uloborus plumipes
AAACTTGAACTATGCTTTTAAAGACAAATGTCCAAATTTCTCTTCCTTGTTTTCCGATTTTGCGTATTATTTCTCAAACATTGGAAAAATGACGTTTAAAAATTAAAAATGTTATAAAAAAATTTCCAAAACGACCACAGAAAAAACAAAAACAAGGAAGGATAATTCTATGTCATCGCCATCGTTTCCAACAAACCGCGTGAAAATATTCTAATATTTTCTCGCGTTATGTCGATTCCGAGTTGCAAATTTTCCCGTAGAGAAAGCATTAGCGTCGAAATCCAAGATGGACGGTAGCGAGGAGCCTTAAGATATCTACGCAATACCACTGGACACGGTATTGTATATAATTGTGAAGATGATCGACGAAAATAAGTGACATTTCAAGCCGAATGAAATAGGACTGTTTCATGCTCGAAGGAGGCTGTTGAAAGTCGAGCATCTGGCAACAGCTCTGCTTTCATTATTGTGCTATCGCTGTTTTGGTAACACCCAAAATCTTTTAAATTTCTATCGCTATGTTTTGCGTTCTTAGTTTCAATCCGCTACGATGCTTTAATGTTGTGTTATAATTCTTCTTGTTATATTAAAATTCTTGTTTTCTGCAAACCGTTCGTTTTTCACAATAATGGTACGTACCAAAGCGCATCTAGTGGATGGCAAAATAACATACGCATTCTTTATTTTTAATTTCATTGAAATTAAAAACTAAAGATGAAACGCGATTCAAACATCAAAGAATGCCTAACATTAGGTTCTCAAGAGCTTGATTTTGCAAATTTCCCCCGGGAGACATCTCCTGACCTTTCTTCCTGCCAACTTCCCCAAAGATAGTTTAATAAAAAGCAAACAGAATTCTTTCCTGATCAAGAGGAGATCGTTGAAGATGGTACAAATATTGCGAAATAATAGTTTCTCGAAGATAAGTTACAACTAGCAACTAGTATAAGTAAAAAATTACTAAACACAATACAAAAGAAAAAATACAGTAACCCCTCGTTATATCGCGCTTTTCGGGGGACAAGAAAAAAGCGCGATATATCCGAAAGCGCGATATAACCGAGGTCATTAAAAATAGTTTTCTATCCAGCATGCAAGTAAATTATACGTGCACATACATAAAAATTCATTTATTTGAACATTAAATTTTTTTTTTCAGTCAAAAGTAACGAAAAAATATAACTTACCGCAGTTGTTGTTACAATGTGCAGGTCTTAAAAAATATGTATACAGACATAAAATTAACCTATTGTTTTGGTGAAATAAGAATCTAAAGTCGTATAGAAGAACCTTCGTTTTGTTCATTGATGACAAAAATAAATGAGAAAGAGACCTTTTCTGAGCACTTTACATATTTTCTCAAAAATGGTTTCGAACTAAAAGTTTTTTTTTTTGGGAGGGGGGTGAAGAGACAAAAGAAAAGAGCGATATATCCGAATGAGCGATATAACGACGCGCGATATAACGAGGGGCTACGTATAAGCTGTAAAGTAGTGAGCATCCGCCCCTAAGCAAGGGCTAAGGCAGGAACATTCAATACACCGCCAAGTCGTTGTTTCGATCATTGGACTGCAGTTTCGGGCTTATTATGATCTCATCATTATTGAATACGAAAGTAAACGAGTTGGTTGCAAAAATCCTCTTATAAAGTAAAGAGAGCCAAAAAAAAACTGGTCATAATAAGCCCGAAACTGCAGTTCATGCATCGAACTAACGAGTTGGCGGTGTATTGCATGTTCCTGCCTTAGCCCCTGCTTAGGGGCGGTTACTCACTGCTTTACACCCGAGCTCTGCCTTAAAATTTACGAGTTGTGCCGTTCCCATGTGCGGTCGCTCGCTGGTATTCTAATTTCACATTGGCTACCAGTTTTTTTCGGCTCACTTTGCTCTATAAGAGGATTTTTGAATCCCACTCGCTTAATTTCGTATTCCATGCTGATGAAGGCATAATAAGACCGAAACTGCAGTCCATGGATCGAAATAACGAATTGGCGGTGTATTGTAAAATTTCAGGTGATTTGGGGGAAGGTGCTGCATCGTGTTTCCTTTACAAGAATCAACAAAAGCAGCTAGCCAGTCAGTTAAAATGATGGGGCATGCATAGTGAGAGTGTACACAAATGTTTTTGATTTACTGCAGGTTTAAGGGATGTTTTTATAGTGTTTCGTCCTTTTTTTCCGCTCCGATGAGCACCCGAATTATTGTTGAATTCCTTTGGCTAAGACGCCGTATTTTCTTTCGGGGAAGATGCCGTAGCTTTGCGACATGCCCTAAAGAAAACAATGATGCTACTTAAAACATAGACGTAGACAACGACACCGAACCGTCGGAAAAAAAAGGGATTCGATAAAATACACTGCATGCAGTAGTTGGAGCAAAAATCTCATATACGGCATCTTCCCCCTACGGAAATTGCACTAACGGCATCTTCCCCAATGGTATGGGGAAGATGCCGAATAGGAAGGGTTTTGTCATGATTAATTTTTGAAGGTAAAAATATGTTCCTCAAATTGAAAGCTATTTTTTTACCAATCAACAAAAATCCATATTTTGTGGATAAATTAGATTTTTAAAAATAAAACCAATGCGCTATTTTATATAAATGTACTTTGAAAACTACGGCATCTTACTCAATCTACTCTATAAGAGGTATCTAAAACCAGCACAGAAGATGCAATGCGCCGCCAACTCGGCTATTCCGATCTATGGACAGCCGAGTTGGCGATGTATTGCATGTTCCTGCCCTTGCTTAGGGGCGGTTAATCACTGCTTTACAGCACGAAAGAGTTTGATTTAGTTGAAGAGTACTGCAAAGCAATTAGAAGAGGTGTTATTAAAGTATTAAACGGGCGTTATTAAAAGTACCAGCTTGAATTGAAGAGTTTCGTGAATGTTGGGGCTAGGTTACACTTTTTGAAAATACATTTTGGATACAGTTAAGCAATGGATGTAGGTAAGCAAATAAACTTGATAGAGTAAAACCTCTTCAAGTGGCCACCCCTTCGTTTTAGCAGCTCGGGGGGGGGGGGGGGCTCTTTAAAGGGATTACATTACAATTGCAGGATAATTTCTATAGTACCTAATATAAGCAAGAAATCTATATAGAGAAAGATGACGGTGTTTGTTCGTTTGTAAACGCTGGCCAGAAGCCCCCACAGCACCTACAGACCTGAAACTTGGCCCGAAAATTCGAACGTATCCCCCTGTAATGCACCTCGAAAGCCAAATTTTAAATTTCGAATTAGTTATTTTTAAATTAATTAATTAGTCTCATTTTTGGTGTATCCGCCATAATTGAGGTGGGGGGAATCTTACCCCACCCCAAAACATTATATATCGCTGGAAAGGATTTTTTTTCTGAAAAAGAAAAGGTTTAGCACGTTTCTGTCCGTCAATTAGTTAGGAGGAGACAGGAGATATTAATTAATTAACTTTAGTCAATTTTCAAGGCTTAACTATGTACGCAATACTGAAACACTAGGTCCATTTTCCAGATCAGCTGCTCTTTTGTCCCCGAAGTTACTTTGTGGTTTAAATTAGCGTATTATAGATTTAAGCCTTGAAAATTTATTCAATTTGATTAATTAATATCTCCTGTTACTTACTTAACTTTATGTCTTTTATATTTATTTGGCTAATTGATTTAAACTTTAACATGACTTTGAGTGGAATTTAAAAGATGAAGCGCATTTGAACTAAAGGATATAACGATTTTACTTCAGAGTGAATTTAAATGAAGTGGAATTTAAATTTATTCAGTTGACTTCCTCAAAATTCGGTGTTACCGAAAATATCAGAATGGAACTATTATTTTTAAAAATTTAGTGATGGCTATTCAGTTACTCTTCGTATTTGGCGCGATAAAGTTTGGCAACAATAGGGATAGTTACCAAAACTCCCAGCCAGTGAAACACTTCTTTATCCAAATCAACGAAAAAGAAAACGCTCTGGGAAGGAACAGTAGTTGTTGGTAGTCTAAAGCGTATTTTATTGCATGTTTAAAACATGTGTTTAATGCCGCCATCGCAAAATTTTTAACAATAATAGTTCCATTCTGACATTTTCGGTAACACAGCTGTTCAGTTACTCTTCGTATTTGGCGTCGTAAAGTTTGGCAACAATCGGGAAATTCACCAAACCTACCAGCCAGTGAAATCTTGCTTATTTGAGGGTCACTGTTAGATTGTAATCACTTTAAAGAGATGGTGCGAAAGACATTATATTTCTTGCCTTTTAATGTTCACGTTAAAATCTTGAAAGAATGGTTGAGACTGAGCTACCTGACACAATTGGTTCCCTATGTTAATAAATTTAGATTTGGCGACCAATTTTACATTGAAATTACGGTTAAATCGGTGAATTATATTAAATTTCAAGGGCAATATTGCTGTGTTCGTTGAGAGTTTTCGAAAATCTTAGCACTACAGTTGTGTCAAAAGTTCCATTGAAACGTAAAAATGTAGCTAAAAATAAATAAGTTCGTCACACGCACACACACACACGGAAAGAAGAAATGTCTTAAGAGTGAGTTAAACTTTATTTAGTTAACTTCCTTTACATTTATTGCACGGGCATCGCCGTGCGGGTACTGCTAGTGTTATATAATTTGAAGTTTTGTTAGATTAGTGAAGAAAGCATATTAGTACTATTTTAGACTTCAGTTTCTACTCTTCTCGAAAACAATTATTATCAAGAAAAACTCTAAACTTCTTTCAGATGACTTTATCTATTCTCCCAAAGTCATTTGAGTTGAAATTTAAGCTTACTGACGATTACAAAACGTGTCAGAAAATTTCTTGTCGAAAGCTTTTGCTTGAAAAGCATTTAAAAAAAAAAAAAAAAAAAGTTTATGATGCGCGCAATCTACTTTATATCTATTTGAAACTAGATTTAGATTTAATTGCAAACACATTCGGCTTATAGTTTACCGAAAGGTATTTCTCTCAGTCCCCCTCCCCGAACTGACCCTCCACTAAGCTGATCTTGAGCCGAAAGATTGAAAATTAGAAGCAGAAAGCGAATATTGTAAAGTATAAATAATACGTTAAATAAACACAAATATGCAGGGATACTGTCGACACGTGTTTCCACAGCTCTCTGTGCATCCATAGCTCACAGATTTTTTTTTTTTTTTGCATTGAATAAGGTGTTCCTTGTAACGCCGAAACACATGTCGGCAATACCCCTGCGTATTCGTACTTATTCAACGTAGTATTTATACTTCACAGGAAGTGAACCGTTAAGAGGGGTTGGGTGGCCATTCCCTAAGGGAAATTTTAATATTAGGGCTATCGGGCAAGAGATCCGTGCCACGAAAAATTGGCCTTTAAGAGGGGTGGCTGCTTAGAAGAGGTGCCAACTCAAAGGGTTTTTTACTGTACATTAAGAAATAGGTGTATTTGACCAATTTCACGCGCTTAGTTTACGTAAAAGCCGCAACAATAAAACTTTGAGCCTTAATTATTTAAATTAGGGCTTTGTTACACAACCCCTTCGTCTTCTAAGTCATTCCGAAAAAATATTTTAAATTGCAAGAAATTTGCACTAAAACAAGCTCCAGGTTTATTGACAATTTATTTGATGCATGGTGCGTCCAATTGTTTATTGATTCGTTTATTATAAGTTGTTTTTTCATTAACTGTCAAGTTATTTTGATTTTTAACACTTTTCCAGGCACAAACCTGATAAACAGTCGGGTTTGACAAAGAGATGAAGCCGAAATAAACGTCTCCCGATATATATTCGGGTATAACAATACGATGCACTCAAAAAAAAAAAAAAAAAAAGAAAAAAATACCCCGAGTAATACTCGGGCGCGACATTTTCGAAAACCAGCTGTGTCCGAGACTATCTCGGGCATGACAGTTAAAAGGTTAATTCACTTTTCACACAAAGTTTCGAAATATGGCAACGAAACAAAATGCATTTTAATCCTTTTTTGAGAAATTTTTAATACAGGTAATAATTAATTCCGGTAATCCGATTTCACGTTTCAAACAATACCGAATACTAGAGTCGCTATATAGACAGGCCGACGCATCAAGATTAAGTTTCACCACTTTGGATCCAATTCCTTAACTTTTACTTTCATATTTTCATTGTTGCGGAGTAGGGTTACCAGAAAAAGTTTTGGCACATTGCTAAGCTTTGCCAAATCCACGTGCCGCTAATAATTGCTCACAGTGAAAAATTACCAAAACGCGATTACTGGCCAGAAAAGACAACCTCTTAAACACACAAGCACGCGCTGGATCCAAAGTGGTGAAACTTAATCTTGATGCGCCGGCTCGTATATATAGGGGCCTTACCGAATACAGGCATTGCAATCACTAGTTCTGAACTAGTGGGAACAACAAAAAAAAAAAAAGAAAAAAGAGGGACAATGTGTGTTTGAAATTAAAATTTCGTTGATCTCACGTGCAAAAGATGGCAGCACCAAAAGTAAAGCGATTTATGAGAAAAATGAAAGGATGCAGCTGATTGAAGTATGGGATCTGAATATAAGTTGCTTCTTTTGAAAAAAAAATATAAAAGATTTTATTGCTAAAAACGAAGAAAGAATGTTCGTGTTCAGTACAATTATTAACATACAAAGTATTTAAAATGCAAAGCATTTTTAAAAATACTTGATTTTTTTTTTCCTATGTAAATGGATTTCAAACTTTTTAAACAAAAAATAAATTTTTATATTTATTATAAATCCTCTCGAAGTCAAGGCCGTGTAAAAGAAATGGTATCATTTGCTCTAGCTTCTAGGCAGCAAAATGAAATATGTAATCTTTTATTTTTAATTTCATTGATATCAGATATTTTGAAAAATGTACAATAACATCACCAAAGATCGTTTAAAATTACGTTTTAATTTTCTGGGCGACAGCCCTACAATCTTCCTTCCCAATGATATCCCCAAAGATCATTTTAATGGGTGCTTTGAAAATAGAAATTTGGAAACGTTTTAGAAGGACGTCGGAGAAATCCTATACTATTACCCTTTTACTCTAGCCTACCCTTATACTACCCTATAACTCTAGCTTACCCTTATACTGCCCTATACACTTTTATCATCATGAAAGATCTTTAATTGCATATTTAAAACTTATTTTGAAGAATTTCCGTGAGAGAGTACCGAACTTACAGTCTCCCAAACATCATCAAAATCGTCTAAAATTACGTTTTTAAAACTAAAATTTCGAAAGATTGCTGGAAAATATTTCCTATACCATAAAAAATCATTCAATTTCCTTCGATAGCCCTTTTACAGTTTTCGAGTTTCCAATTTTGAAAATTTCCTGGAGAGGGTCTCCAAAAATCTTGCTTCTAATATTACCAAATACTCTAAAAGTGCGATTTTAATCTACAGCATTGAAATATGACCAAGGGTGATTGAAAACCATTCCTTCCCCTAATGTAACCAAAGATAGCCTACAATTCCCGTTTCTAAGACTTCAACTGAAAAAAATATTTCACAGGTGGGTCTTTCAAACTCCCTCGTTCCATTTCAAACACCATCAAAAATTGTCAAAAAGTGCGTTTTTAAGACTGCACTTTTGAAAAACTACAGGGGGCTACTCCTTGAACCCTTTTCCTGCCTTGGATATAACTAAGAATCAGAGCAGAATTCAAAACTAAGGCTTTTAATTATGGTATATACTAGGGATGCACCGATTAATCGGCAGTACCGATTAATCGGCCATAATCGGCCACTTTACCGATTATTAATAATCGGCAAAATCGGGCCGATTAATCGGCGGAAAAAATATTTTTTAAATATTGTTTTTAAAGTAAACCTTTACTAAGAAATTATGATGAATAATTTTATTAACAGTAATAATAATCCTCACCGTTGTTGTAAAGTTTTTAATACATTAATTCTCCTATTTTGAATAAAAATACACATAGTTAATGTAGCAACATTTTTCATGCGTCCATACTTTTCTCTTTGCTTTTAGATAATCTTCAATTTTCTCAAAGAATAAAAGTCTTGAATTACATAGCTACTAATAATTGAAAAATTGAAACTGAAAGAACTTCAAAATTGGATTGCTCACCCCACAGACTCCTCTCCTTTTTTTTTTTTTTTTTTTGAATTTTCATGTCTAGTTTTACATAATTAGCAATGTGTTAATGCAATATTATTGACAAGAATATGAAAATTAGTTCAGAGAAATTTGATAAAATTTTGAAATTATTTTGGGAAAATTAGGAATATGGAAGAAAAAGTTAGGAACTATTTCAAAAGTTAGAATTGTAAAAAAAAACGAAGAAAAAACTGTAATGGTGAAATTGGTAGTACTGAAAACAACCATTTTAATCATTAATCGGCTTGACCGATTAATCGACCGATTATCAATTGCCGATTAATCGGTAATCGGCCAATTTGCTTATCGATGCATCTCTAGTATATACAGTGAACTCTCACTTATGCGCCGGCCCAAGGGACCAACAGAAAAAGGCGCATAAGTGAGAGAGACGCATAAGTGAACAAGCCTACTCAAAAGTCTAAAATGCAACATAAGTTCTAATGAGAGCATAAATAAGAATGTATCTATAGAAAATGGTTAGATTACTACGGTTTGGCAACTATTGTAACCTAACTACAATGATAAGGAAAAAAAAACAAAAATAGTAGCATACCTAATTACAAACTGGTCCCTTTAAAACGATCCATAATAGATATTTGTCCCTCTCCGAATTTTTGTTCATGCATAAAAATTGCCTTCCGTGAGCAATAAAAGCGGAAGATTAAAGAGGAAAGTGAAGAAACATGCTCATTTTGTAGAAAAATAAATTGAATTGTTTGCATTTTACGAAAAATTCGGCGCATAAGTGAAATATTTTTCTTTAGAGCGACGCATAAACGAATGAAATTATCATTATATTACTATGGAATGTGCAGGGACCCCTGAAAATCGTCGTATAAGTGAAAAAGACGCATAAATGAGGCGGGGCATAAGTGAGAGTTCACTGTATTAACTTCAGAAAAATATATATATGCGTATCTTACTATAAAGTATCAGTTTTCTAAAAAGTTTTCTTGGCTTGAAAATTTAAGAAATTGCATTTGTGGCGGACGTGATCGAATAGCCACACTCGCAACAGTACAGATCATATTATTTCAATTATAATTCATAATATTCAATTTCTTTAGGCAGTTAATACTTCATATAATATGCCAAAGCTTAAAATCATGGGAATAAAATGCAAAATATGCAAGTAAAGTGTAACACCCTTGCACAGTGGCATACTCAGGGGGTGGGCTGATAGGGCTGCAGCCTCCTCCGAAATTTTCAAAACGTGTTTTTAAAATGCAAGCTAAGTTTTTTATTTCCTTTTTACTTCCTTTTACGTAGTAAAGGAAGTATTGAGATCGCGAAAAAAAGAAAAAAATCACTCAAATTTGAGTCTAAATTTTGATTTTGCTCACCCCCGAATGAATGTTCAGTAGTTTTTTCGACCTGTCAGCACGTGCATATGTACCTAACAACATACAAACAGCCGAAAAGTCAATTTCGACCACCCCCGAGTAAATTACGACGAGTTTTCTCGTGACGTCTGTATGTACGTGTGTGCGGATGTATGTATGTATGTATGTGGGTCGCATAACTCAAAAACTATATGCCGTAGAAGCTTCTAGCTTGGTATGTAGGCTCTGAGGATGGTCTAGTTGTGCACCTCCCCTTGTAGTTGCATTCGAATGTTCCCAAGGGGGTGTTTTACCCCTTTTTTGGGGTAAATCAGTGTTAATTTCAATGCAAACTCAAGTGATATGAATTGGCGCCACCACTTGGTGATATGTCGCCAAGCTTTTGGTCACCAAGTGTTTTGACGCCAACTTGGCGACAAATTTATTTTTTTTTAATTTGGGTTCAATTTGGCGATATTTTGCGAAAAATTTACTGAATGATCTTAAAAGCAGCAATATTTAGAAAATTAACCATTGTAAAATATTTTTTGCATTGTTTCGTGGCAGATTAGGGGAGTAAATATTTGAATCGTTACCTTGCTCACTCCAAGCACTTTTTTTAACATTTAAGGCAACTACTAAGAAATTTACACGTAAAAGGAAGTAGTGTGGGGTCCATACCAGATTTCTTTTTTTAATCCCAAAATGAAAAAAGCTTCAGATAATTAAGTATAGGACAAAATTTTAAAAAATATTTCTTTTGTTTTGACATGTCTATTTTACTGTACGTCATGCTTATGATTATCCTATTCCATTTTGTTCATTTTTATTGCAACTCTATGTATTAGAAATGCCGATTTTTTTTTTCAGTCATCTAATTCTGTTAAATAAATTTCAGCAAATTGAATTGAAACCGAGTATTGGGAACAATAGTAAGTTAAACTGCAATATTAACATTATTAGTGCATAAATTTTCCAACATATTATACTTATATCCAAGCAACATCTCTTTCAATGAAGAATTTTTTTTTTATTCAAATTTATCACTCTCTGTGCCCATCAAAACGCTTTTTTCACAATAATTTTAATGACCAAAAAGTATTTTTTAATGATGTATTTTTGTCGACTTAAATCGGCATTAAAGCAGAAATTCTAGACGTTCTCTTTTCCCAGATACATTTGATGAGGTGCCTCTCTCCCCCCTCAAAGAGTCTTGACACAGCCCCCCCCCCCCTGAAATGATTTGTTTGCGTACGCCACTGCCCTTGCAAATGAATTGAGCGAACTATTTTACACTTCCTATATTTCATTTTCCAGCAAGAAAAAAAAAAAGTCCACCAGCAGATACTTCTCACAACTTCTTGAAGTGAGAAGCAATCGATTAGCTGGACAGGTGAAAGTGTGTGATGTGCCTGTGGCTGAGATGTCTCCTGACCCCACCCTTCCGCAGCCACCTGCTGCAAGGGTCATCGATCGCAGAACCGGATTGTCAACAACTTTTAATTTTCTAGTCAAAATATATGCAGTACGGTGTTCTGTCCCCAGATTTGAAATAAAGTAAACACTTATTGATTTATTTAATTAACTAGCGATACCCGCACGGCTTTGCCCGTGGTATAAACTTAAAATTTCATTTGTAAAAAATTGATATAGCAAAAAAACTCTATTTTAGTTATAATTCAACTATAATTCTTTCAAAGAATGATATAAAAATTTGGCATGGACCCCACACTACTTCCTTTTACGTGTAAATTTCTTAGTAGATGCCTTAAATGCTAAAACAGTGCTTGGAGTGAGCAAGATAACAATTCAAACATTTACATCTCTAGTTTGCCACAAAACAATGCAAAAAAAAAAGGTTTTACAATGATTAATCTCCTAAATATCGCCGATTTTAACATCATTCAGTGGATTTTTCGCAAAATATCGCCAATATAGCGCCAAATTGAACCAAAATAAAAAAATAAATTTTTTCGCCAAATTTGCCGCCAACTTGGCGATATGTCGCCAAATTGGTTTTAAATAACGTAAACACGTATTAATTAATTTAATTAATGAATCCGATTAAGGGGCCACAGTACCTTTATGACAATTTTCTTAGCAATTAAAGCAGGACAAGGGGTCATTTTGTTTTAAGCTGTTCAAATCTCAGGCTAATCTGGAAATTCGAAAAAATGACTATTTTAGCAGGGTAGTGGGAACTTGGAACAGTTTACACGAAGAGGCGGTAAGGAGCAAGGGAGTAGATAGCCTTAAGAGGGCCATTGATCTTCATTGGGGTCTTTAATTTGACTAGGACCAGCCCTGTTGGGCCCAGAGCCTGCTGCTGGTCGTTGCATTTGTATTTGTATAACAATTTTCCAGGGACGTCATTTCAAGTTTTTCCAGGGAGGGGGGGGGCAAAGGGTCCAAACACAATGCAATTTCACCGGAAAACATCAAAACCACGCCCACTTATATGTAAATACATTGATTTCTCAAAGCCAGGGGGGGGGGGGCAATTGACCCCCCCTGCCCCCCCCCCCTAAATGACGGGCCTGCAATTTTCTTAAATTTACGTGAAAGATGTAATTCTTCGAAACCGCTGTTTCTACATTTATTTAACAATCAATAATTTATTTTCAAACATTAAAAACTTTGCTCACTTTTCTGAAAATTTAGCTACCGGTGAGAAAACCCCCAACTGTATCCCAATATACTCTATGTTCTACCTCTTATAGCGACCACTCGTTATAAAGAACGTTTTCTGTAGGACGGAGACGGTCGTTATATCGAGCGTCGACTATTATCTTTTGTATGGATCACCCAATTAATTCACTACAAATTACTTTATTTTAGCATTTATAGCTGAAAATAATCATAAATGTATACTCCCCTTGCCTGTCAATACTAGTTTTTACTCAAACATGTTCGGCGTTCAATTTTTGCTCACTTGGCATAATGTTTTTTGACATAATCATACACTTACATTAACAGAGAAACATATTTCATCAGTAAACATTGAAAAAATATTTATTAGTATTTAAAAAAATACTTTTCAACGGGCCATATCAAGTGTCACAATCACCTGGCGAACTTCAAAGACTGAAATTTAGCATAAAAAAAGCATAAGGATGACGTTGATTGCGAATAACCAGTGTAATACTGAGTAAAGTTAAAAGCAAGCTAAGAGGTTTTTAAAAAATTCGAATGTTATTGCATCGGTTCTCGTTGAAAGTGCCTCAAAGCGTACTGCGCCAGTCGCTGTAGTATTTCCTCTGGTAAGCATAACTTTTTATATTTATCGTTATATAAGTGTGCGTATGTATAATGCAATGCTTATTGTGTGCAGACATCAGGGTTTACGTGAAGTTCTGGTAAGAAGAACGCGTGATGTTGTTTTTATAGGTAATGTGTGATTTTGTCACTTCTCTGGCGTCACTCCCCTGACAGTTTTGTTCCTAAAAAGGGGAAATATACATTAAAACTGTGTTATAAGCATAATTAATTTCATTTTTGATCCTAATAGCCCCTGTGAAAGCAATTTGAATGAATGTAAATAATGCGAGAAGTGTTTTTATTTGGGATTTGCGGTGCGACTTGTATGCAACATGTCGTGTTTTCAAGATTGATTTTTTTATTTTATTACAACGCGAAAAAATTTTTTGAATACCGGTCTTATAGAAATGAGTCCATACTCTGATTTTAGGGCCATGCTCCACATCTGCGTAAAACGCGACCGAAACTGAAGGCAGAAACCGAAAATCCGGGTACTTTCCATAGGAACACCATTGAATAAATTCTACGCTTCTGCCTAATTTTTCTGCTTTACGTCGATGTGGAGCATGGCCCTTACACCGAAAAATAAGTGAAATAATAGTAAATCAAACCAGAATTCTGCCAATAGTGTCACTCCCCTGGCAACCCATTTTCCGCTGGTATCGATAAACTCCCCAAAAACTGAAATTTCGTCTGGCCCTTGCCACGACAATCATAAAAATAACTGCTACTAGTGATATAATGAGTGTGAAATGAAACAGATTTTTTTTCTTTGGGGACACAAAAAACGCGTTGACCGTAGAATCACCCATATTGTGTTTTTTTTCTTTACTTTGATAATATGTCATTCTTCTGACAGGGCGATATATTCGAGTCTCAACTTTTTCACGGTTCCTACTCAGCGCATTAGGAATTTGAACTCGGATATCTCCTTGAATTCGGACACTAATCTTTCAAATTTTTTTGTGGCAGCATTATGCTTTAATAGATATTTTCCTCTTAAATATAGAGAGCCATACGGGCTGTTATGAAATAGATATCATATATTTTTCCTCTTTAAACTTTTATTAATTCAATTCTCCGTCGTATTTTGACCGTTTTTGCTATTAAAATTATACATCTAGAACTGACGATACCGAAAACAGGGGTCTTACAGGTTGAACAGAGACAGGCTTAAGCTTTCCTTTTCTGAAGGAAAGTTCTTCTTTCTCACCAGGCTAGTCGTTTAAGGGTACAGGATGGGTCAATTGACCTGACCTCCCCCCCCCCCCCCCCAAGTTAAAAGCCAATGTTCTTACGCAAAATAGGTGTAGTTTTTGTGGTTTTCTGATAAAATTTGCTATGAGCCTCCACGCTTCGTCCCCCCCCCCCCCCCGCAAACCCAGGATAAACTCTAAACGACAGGCCTACTTCTCCTCCTGTATTTAGCCTTATATTAATCTTATCAATGGTGAGCGAAATATAACGCTTGTGAGATGGAAATTGATCTGGGTGCTAAGAGTTTTAGATTTCAAAAGTGGTTTCACTTCAGATGGTCTGTAACTGTAGGAGTTTGGAATTGAGAGCATACAAAGTTTTTTCATTTTTTAAACAAAAAGAAACAAATAAACAACTAAAAAGAATCTTAGATTCTGTTTTCGTATTTATATCCTGCATCCTCAAAATCGCCGCTTACGAGCTTTCAAAAATAATGCTCTCTGAATCACACACGCTTCATTAGTTACAGAAATAGGTGATTCACAAAAGCCTAAAAAAGCACTTAAGAAACATCGGCTTTAGTTGAAAAGAACAAAGACATGTTCTTTCATTTAAACGGATTTTTTTTTTTTGTGTTAAACATAAACTATGCTTACAAAACCCAAATCTGACTCCAACACTTGTACATTGTATGATATGGGTTTATATTGTAGATGTAAGTTCTAGATGGTAAGTTGGGAATTAAAATTGATTTGGAAGGATAAATTGAACAGATGAAATTTCAGCATTTTTAAATCAGGTTTAAATAAATGATATTTTAGTCACACTACACTTATCTCCCCACAGTTCAGAGTGAAAAAATCTGATGCTTTACATTTTTACTTTACTACACAATCATAACAGTGACGAAATAATAGATTTTGTGTATAGTAAAATTCATGGTTGGATGAATCAATATTAAGTTGGTATCAATGTTTAAGTGCATAGATAATTTAAATGCACTTTGAAATAGATAACCATTTAATAAAATCAACATGTTATATAATATATAACATATTATATTAATTTATAAATTAACATGTATAAACAAATAAATATATGTAGTTACCCTTGGGTTGACACTCAAAATGTGCTTTTTCAGCAATAAAAAATTGCTATATGTTTTCTTTTTTGCCCTCCAACGTCATGTAGACCCTCTTTCAAATCAGCAGTCTGACAACATCTCCGTCGCCTCACCTCCTGCAGGGGCCCCATGTAACAGCAACGCGTCAGCTTTATGTCACCAGGAGCAATCATTATGTTCTGTGAATGTCTAAAGTCATATAATGTCTGAAGCTTTGGATGCTCAAATTTAATTCCAGCTAGTTTCAAAAGAAGAACAAAGACTATCATGATACGAACATCCTTATAGCTCTTACATAGGCGTTTCTCTATAAACTCGTAATTGGCTGTCCGAACCGAGTATTTAAAAAATCATAAAGTGCAATAAAGTAATTATCACTCTTAATACAAGTAAAGCATTAATACTTCGTGGCCCAATTGTATTTGGAGCGATAACAATTTATTTTTTTTTCTAGAAATTATTTAAGCACTAACAGCACAGTCTCCTGGCTGTCACAATCCCATAGTTTAACACTTTCAGGCAATATTTCAGAAAACCTATTAATACTACATACACTTGGCAATTAGTATCTAAAAATAGAATAAATGCAACTATATCTTTTTTATGAAATAAGGTCTAATTACATATTTCTAAAACTTAAAATTGTCATGTAAGTTCTGTCTGGAGTTTTTTTCAAACAGGCCCCTGCCACAAACTCAAAGCTGCAATAGAAAAAAACTGTTACTCTTGCAAATGTTTTTTGGCATGAAGTTTAAAGTAATTAATGTGAATTTGCCGAAATTGCCGAGAACGGTGTTTAAACGCCACTTTGTTTAATTTTAGAGCCACATTTGTGATGAAAGTATGCATATGGGTAGTTGCGAAAACAGTCCTCTGGAAAGTGATTTTATTAATGTTAATTAGTTTAATTATGAAATATATCAGTTATTATGTCCACGATTTGTGTTTAAATTTATAGATAGTTTCGTAACTAATTATGTTTTAATTATTTTGCAAATATTACTCAACAAAGTGACACTACACTTACCCCTACCTTATACTAGGCAGGGGACACACTTACCCCAATCATGATTAAGCAGAAAAACACAAATTTCGATTGGCTCTCTTGCAAACCAATGTAATAGATGAATTTCCTGAGCAATAGTATTATAATTATATGAACATTTCAAAAAAAAAAAAAAAATGCCCGGACAGATTCTGTACGGAAAATGATCAATTTACAGAGAATCATCCATATAGATAAAAACTTGAGTTTCAACATAAGCTTGCACTCCTTACAGCGAAATGTCGTTAAAATTACCACTTGAGAATATTCACCTACAAATTCAACTATCATTTCAGAATCAGCGTCTTTTAATATTTTTTCTTATGTGTGGTATTTCTCAGGACTTGTTTTATGAAGGGGAATGCTGTGCAGAGCGGAAGGAAGCGCCTGATTTAATAAATGATAGTCTGAGAAAATCAGTGTTGATTTAAATTCCATTTTAAGGGTGATTCTCTGTAAACTCATCATTTTCCACACGAAATCTGTCTGGGCATGGTTTTTTGAAATGTTTGAATAATTATAATACTATTGCTCAGAAAATAACTCTATTACTTTGGTTTGAAAGAGGGCCAATTGAAGTTTGTGTTTTTCTGATAAATCATGATAGGAGTTAAGTCCCCCGCCTAGTGTAACTAGGCAGGGGACTGTGCCAGGTGACTGCGGGTTTACTCTTTGTTGCGTAATATCTGCAAAACTATTGGAACATAATTAGTTACGGGACTACCTATAAATTTAGGAACAATTCGTAGACAGAATAACTAATATGTTTCATAATTAAACTAATTGACATTAATAAAATCACTTCCCAGAGGACTGTTTTCGCAACGACCCTGATGCATACTTTCATCACAAATGTGGCTCTCAAACTAAGCAAAGTAGCGTTTCAACACCGTTCTCGGCGATTTCGGCAAATTCACACTGATTACTTTAAACTTCATGAAAAAAAACATTTACAAGAGTAATAGGGTTTTTTCAATTGGAGCTTTGAATTTGTGACAGGGGACTGTTTGAAAGAACTCCCGACAGAATTTACATATCAATTTTAAGTTTTAGAAATACGTAATTAGACCTTATTTCATAAAAAAGATATATTTGCATTATTCTATTTTTAGATATTAATTGCCAAATTTATGTAGTTTTAATAGGTTTTTTGAAATATTGCCTTTAAGTGTTATACTATTGGATTGGGACAGCCAGGTGACTGTGTTTTTAGTGCTTAGATAATTTCTATAAAAAAAATAAATTGTTATCGCTCCAAATACAATTGGGCCACAAAGTATTAATGCTTTACTTGTATTAAGAGCGATGATTACTTTATTGCACTTTATTATTTTTAAAATACTCTGCCTGACAGCCAATTACAAGTTTACAGGAAATCACCCTTAAATAAGAATTTTGAAGATTTCAAGAAGAAGCGTGGCTAAGTTACTATTTCAATTGTAAAAACTTCCGGTAAGATATCTTAAATATAATCCATACTTGTGGGAGTTAAGAAATGAATATAAATAGCCTAAGGAAGTAATTTTTGTCCTAAGAGTTATAAATGATCATGACAAATGCAATTGTTCTTACTTGGGAATATGGTGGGAAAATAATCCATCATAAAACGCCGCTGTTATTACTTAGGTACAAGTTGTTGAAAATCTTAAAAAAACGTTCCCTCATAGCAGAAAGAAGATTCATTTTTACGAAAACAGATACCATATTAATTTTATATAAAATGTTTAGTTAAAATTAGCAATATTATAAATATATTACTTGAAAATCAACGCATTGACTTTAAATACGTTTGTTACAACTAATCTTAATTTTCCCGCTCTTTTCTAAAATTTGAGTTCATTGAGCGACACCTAAACGTTTTAATACATTGTTCATACTCTGTATGTTCCATTTTTATTTTAAATGGAACGAAATAAGAGGGTGAGAGATGTAAATATTTAGGGGGAAAATCGTAGCTCTTAAGCTCCACCCGAAGGAGGGGGGGGGGGTGCAGTTACGCAGAGAGACACCTTCCAGGCGTGACACTCAAGTGGATATAAGAGTTATAATAATTATCAATACTTCAATTCTGATTTTTCCCTAAATAGTTCAAAAAAAATTTAAATTCTGAACCGATATACATTTTATTTCTGATACACAGTTCATCACACAGGAAGCCGTTTCCTGGATAATAAGACTTATTAGGAGTTTGGATCTAAAAAATGCTGCATTTTGCAGTCCAATTTTAAGCATTTGAAACAGAGTTACAACAGTCAATGGTTGCTACGTAGTGAAAATAAAGAATAAGAATTACACCATGCAGAACAATCTTGCAAGAAAACTTTTTTTTTTGCCATTTAATAGCTTTTAGAGAAATGTTTCCCGTAAAGAAATAGATTTTTATACGTTACTTGTTTTTCGGCAGATTAAATGAAATCCTCTCCTTTTATAGTCAAACCTACTGGAGTGACTACCCCAATTGCTTGTTCTCAGGTGTCTAAATGTTAAAATCGAAAGTAAAATAAAACTTTATGAAAAGATGTAGACAGCATGATATTTAAAATTAAATAAACTGAAAAAAAAACCTAATGTATAGCCGTAAAGTATTACATCAGTTGAAAATGTTAAAAGTTCTTTTACTGTGGCTTTCGACGCTTTTATTTCAAGCACATAAAATATTAGACAAGCAATTGAAAATTTTTATCTAGGAAATCAAAGCGGTCAAATGTCTTTGGTGAAGCAAATCTGAGACAGGGTGTTCCACAATACTAATTGAAACTAAATAAAATAATGTAGTCAAAAAAGAAAAGAGAAAGCCCTAAATCTTATTCCTTCCTTTTTCGTTAACGAAGATACCTATACAAGACAGCAACTTAACTTGACATGAACGTCACTACGGGCGGAGCCAATAAGAGCTCACAAGCACTCAGCGATCTCCTCTAATTCGCCAAGTAGGCTGTGACGTTTTATCTAGCTCGTTTTTCATAAGCTGACGTCACGCTGACGTCACGATGTTTTTGTCAAGAAACGTTGCTGTGTAGTATAGAAAGGCATTTTTGAAGCTTCGATTTTGAAAGAATGCCAGGTGGGGGTGTTCCCCAACCCCCATCATTTAACTCAGTGATGCCCAACTTTTTTTCTGCTCAAGAGCCGTATATCATATTAAATTCATTCTGCGGGCCAGGCACATATAAAATTTAAAAATATTTAATTATTTTCTAAATAACATGGTAAAATATGGCACAGAAAGAAAATTACAAACGAGAAAATTTTGTAGTTATTACATGATGCTCATTTCACTAGATGTATGCTTTTCCGAAACCAATCTCTGAATATTTGGATCTGAACTTGCGACAGCGTCATGTTTCGTGCTTTTCGATTTGTAACATTGTGCAAAACAATTGGCGATGAGGGGCGGATGTGTCCCAGCGGGCGGCCAAAGGTTAGATACCACGGATGTAACTTATCATTGAAAGCGGACTACAGTTGAATATTTTTAGCTTGGTTTTCGAAAAACTACTCCTCACCCCCCCCCCCCTCCGTCATTAAAGATCGTTTAAAGTTTTGTCTTTAAGGCTTATCACCCCCCCCCCCGGTGGCCCGAAGTACCTCTTCTTTCCCTACTGTCACCAAAACTAGTCTAAATTTTTATTTTTAGAGTGATCTCGTGGTGACACCACCAATTACCCGTGAGGGGTGATCCGTGCAAGGTAGGGTGCTGACTATTTATATACTGAAACACAGTATTACGAAAGTTTACAAATACCTTTGTGCTACTGATGTAGAGAAATTACAACGTTAATTAGGCACAAATAAGCAGGGATGCTGCAGACACGTGTTTCGGTTTTACAAAGAACGACTTTTTCAATGCAAAAATTTTGAGCTTATGGATGCACAGACATCCGACAAAAGCAAAGCTTTCCTTTTTGATTATCTAGATGTTGGGTAATTCCATTGTGACTAACATAACATTTAGAGTAAATTTTTAATCTTTCTTTCTGTGTGTGAGCCTTATTTTTGTCACAATACCAAAAACAAGGAGTTATTCTTCTCCGCATAGATGAGTTGTTTAAGTTAATATACAAAAAGAATAATATTAATTTCATTTTTGGCAGTTAGAGGACATTTTGATCAACGTGACTAACATAACAGATCTGTTTCAAATCTGTTATGTTAGTCACGTTGATCAAAATGTCCTCTAACTGCCAAAAATGAAATTAATATTATTCTTTTTGTATATCTCCATATATTATTTCTCTAAGCCGAATCCTATACCCGGTCGAAACTCGCTCATTTCTTTATGGAATTTCAAGAAAATTTATGATTTTGAAGCTTATCCCGCGGGCTATTGACGAAAATTAGACCCACCCTCTAAAAAGTGTCGGTTCATTTTTTATTCGAACTTCAATTTTTGGGCACAAAATTGACTCTATCTAGCGAAATAATTGTCGTATCGTCTCCATTTTGATTTCATTCGAAAGATTAAAAAAAATGCGTTCTTTAGAACGTTTCTCCGCTAGCGCCGCGTAACGAGAATCTCGAAAATCCACGTTTAAGCGACTTATAAGCGATTGAAGTTTGAAAAAGTTAAATTTTTTGCTCAACTGTCAAAATCGTTACATTGTTGCTCAAATCAATTTTAAATGCGACATTTCAAGCCAAGGCTTAACTCGGTAAACCTTAATTGTAACTTTTATTGTTTCAAAATACTATGGTAGTTTTGCGATAACGTTAGTATTTAGTTTAGTAATAGCCTTGGGTATTTGATTTTAATATAGGGTATCACTTTTGTAGTAGTTGTAAAAGTGAACGTGTCTTTGATCTCTTTGAAAAGTTGTCAGAACGACGGCAGTAGATGGCGATGTTGTGTAAATGAAGCCAATAAAAATTGTCGTATTAAATTTTAAGTTTAGAGGTTTTTTTTTTTTTTTTTTTTTTTTTTTTTTTTTTTTTTTTGCGGAATTCCGCACAGGTCACCTAGTATTAACTTAAACAAATCATCTATGCGGAGAAGAATAACACCTTGTTTTTGGTATTGTGACAAAAATAAGGCTCACACACAGAAAGAAAGATTAAAAATTTACTCTAAATGTTATGTTAGTCACAATGGAATTACCCTGTTATTTTCCTATATTGTGTGCACTTTTTTTTGTAGTATATAGGAAGAATTTTTCCTTTTCTACACTTTTTTTCGATTGAGATAAAATTGCATAGGTCAAAAAGATTTTCTTATCTCGTGAATTTCTTATGAGATCAATTTTAGTTTCCAATTCAGTTTCAGTGGTCAACCTTATAGGAAGTTTTTGAGGCTCTACTTTCTGCATTCCGAAGCTTTTATTTAGGGAAATCTGTTAAGTCATTTGAATAATAAAGCGGCATTTGCATCCGCCACGGAAGGAGGAAAGTCAGTCTGATTCAGACTTCTGGAATAATTAAAATTGTGATAATGACTTTTGATTAATCAGAACGTTTAGATTTTTAATGTAGTTGATATGTACGGAGGGGTCAAAATCAGTGAATATAGTAATCACCAAGATGCATCTGCCTGTTTTAAGTAACACTTTTTAAATAAGAAAATTGATACTGGTTACAGTTATATTTGTGCTAATAAACTTAGTATCTTTCTTTCTTGCTTTAGTTTTTATGTTGTATAAAATGTTTCAACAGTATGTTTTCTGCTATCCGTTTGCAATCTTATACATAAAATCTCGATATGGCGACTAATAACTAAAGTGGTATGCTATGCAGAGGTGTAGCGATAGATGACGCAAGATAATGAGGGGAAGTTTAAATCTTCAAGAACACTTGGTATTCACCCACATTGCTAATCCTACTATGGTAGGTAGATATTATGGAAGAAAACATTCATTTTCATAATTTTTCTGACTTCTTTCAATGCGTTTTGTAATTGTTTAAACTCGAGAGATACCGAAATGAGTTTTATGGCATAGTATGTTTTTGTATGTCTCTTACGGTACTGTTCCAGCTGTATTATATCAATAACTTATACAAAAATCATCGAAGATATTAAGATTTAATTCACTAAATTTTGTGTAGTGCACATCAAACATAAAGTTGGTGTAACAAATACGCCATTTCACCGCTTATGTTACATAAAAATATCTCCTAACAAATTAATTGGTAAAACTAAATTTGTCTTCCTTGACTCTCATTTGAGAAGGTTGCGTTCTTCTCAAGAAAAAATCCTTAATTTGCAATCAAATATGTGGTGAGGTGAATTATTTGCATCGAATTCAGTTCCGCAATTTCAGCTAATTAGCGAAATACCAAAAACCCCCCAGCTCAGAAAGAACAGAACCTGTCAATTCAAGCAAGGTACTATTTCGGAACATAATTTGAAACGAGCAATTGTCTTCAAACGTGTCTCCTCATAAAAAATAATTCCCCACACTGTGCATAGAACCACCAAAAGATAATTGCACGCTATTAGGTTTAATGCCGCGACAAATTCTTCGCAGCAAAACAGCAACAAATAAGTTACAAGGTGTTATAAACAGAAGCAGAAGGATTCATTCAACCTTCCAACCAATTCTGAATAGGGAAAAAGGATTTCAGAATTGGAATTCATTGAGACGAGTTTTGCCATCGATGAAACGATGGGAAAATATCTTCTCATCTAGTTGTGAACAATGGACGATGACATATCCGATAGCGGACGATCAATTTGTTGCACTTTTGCTGCTCTATTAAGACACGGAAGTAAGTGTCTTATTATATCATTTGTTTATGTAGGAAAGACGCTGGGAGAGAATGTATGGAAGCGCATATGCATTGTTAAATTTGATGAATCTAGGCATGGAATCGAACAAAAGGGAATTTCTAGGGCAGAATTTCCGTGGGATTTTGAGAGATAGGGATAAATTTAGCTGGGAAGAATGTTGAAAAAAAAATTTTTTGCCATCAAAGTTTACCACTGTGGTTCATATCGACCACTACCCTAATAGCACAACGTGTCACAAAAGAGTCACAGTGACGTCACTGCGAGTCACAAGCGTCACAGTCACACCGTGACTGTATTGTGACCTCACATAGAAGTCACATTGTGACGCTTTTGCGACTGTTTACTGTGACGTCACTGCAATGTCACTGTTACAGATAAACTGTGACATCGGTTGCGGTGACTGCGATGTGACGTCGCAAAAGCGGCACTAGGTGACCGCGGTTGCAATTGGGTCGCAAAGCGCCGTCACTGTAAAGTCGCATTGTGACGTCACCGCGGTCGGACATTTGTAAGTTGCGGCGACTTGGTTGCGACCGCGCTTGTGACGGGTGTGAGGGGTCACAAAAGCGTCACATTAGGGTCACTGTGCTATCAGGGTAGGGTATCAAGAAAGTATTCAAAGTGGTAGGTAAATTTCTGAAAGTCGATAGGGGATGAATAAAGTTGTATCAACCAAACCAATAATACAAAGAATACAAAACATGTTTGGGTCATATGAAATTTGCATTTTACGAAGAAATAAAGACTTCACTCCGAATGTAATGACCTGATTCCTCATCAGCAGAAAACGGACTGAAATAAAGCACCGAAAATCCGAGTACTTTCCATTTCCCTTAAATTCAAAGTACCCGGATTTTCGATTTCTGCCTTCGGTTTTGGCCGGTTTTCTGCTGATAGCCAGGCCCTAAATGTGACAACGAAAAAAAAAAAAAGTTTAATTTGAGATCCCTGTCGAACTGTTTCTAAAATGGCTGTGTTAAGGTATTTGTAGCATTTGTTAAATAAATCTAAAGTATTTTTGAGTTAACGAACATTTTAGAGGCTTTTACCTTTTAAACTTTCAAGCTGTTATTTAGTGAAGTCTGTTCAGTCATTTAAATAATTACTTAGCAAATCTACAAATCGATTAAATATTTTGACATAATGTGATTTACAAATAATTATAAGTAGTTTCAAATAAAAATATTTTTTTTTCCTTTTTCTTTTTTAACTGCTCAGTATCAAGTTCACCTATCTAGTTAAATTTCATTTATTATTTCTTAATTATCATTGATTTTTCTGTTGCAATAAATTTTCCTTTTTAATTACCTAGATGTTATTTTCCTATATTATGTGCACTTTTTTGTAGTATATAGGAAGAAGTTTTCCTTTTCTACACTTTTCTTCGATTGAGATAAAATTGCATGATTAAAAGGATTTTCTTATCTCGTGAATTTCTTATGAGATCAATTTTATATTCCAATTCAGTTTCAGTGATCACCTTATAGGAAGTTTTTGAGGCTTTACTTTCTGCATTCTGAAGCTTTTATTTAGGGAAACCTGTTAAGTCATTTGAATAATAACTTAGAAAATTGGAAAATCGATTAAACGCTTTGGAACAAGGTGATTTGCGAATAATTTTTGAAAACTTCAAATAAATCTTTTTTCTTAACAGCTCAAATTCAAGCTCACACCCTTATAATTAAACTACAAGCTGCACTCTACATTGCTTAACCCTCGTGGGTTCCTTGGGGTCATATGTGACCCCAATGCAATTTCTGTTTAATATATTTTGTTAATCAACCATTTGTTTTTAATGGCATTTTGTGGCTTTTATTCTTCTAGTTTTCTATTCAAAATAATGCTATTATTGTGTTTTATTTTTCCCGAATTGCATTTTTGGCACATAAGACCCTTGGGGTCACTTCCCCAGAAGGCCAAAAAAAGAGGACGTTGCAATTTTTGTCCAAGAGAACTGGACAGAAAATGCATTGAAAACTGTCATAAGTGTTTGAAATTCACTTGCAAAAATCATGTTTTTTCAGGTCTGTAACAGATGTAAATAAATCTACAGTTATTGTAAGTTTTGCTCTAAAATTATAATTTTAATTCATAAACTAAATTTTACTTTAATTGTATCTTTTTATTTTTTGTTTTTTTAGCATTAAAAAGTGTGTGAACTTAAATAATGCATGTAACATTCAATAATTATAATGAAAATGCATGTAACATTCAACAATCATAATGAATTAATTAAAGGAAGCATTGGGGTCGTTTATGACCCCAAGGGTCTTGAGTGTAACTGAAATGGGAGGGACCCACGAGGGTTAACTAAATGAGAATTAGCTGCAACTCTTAAATTAACTATCTATTAACAAGAGGAAAAAATCACTTACAATGCAGTCGAACCTGTTTATCTCAAGCCTGCTTACCTCGAAAACCTCTCTATGTCGAAATTTATCAATTTCCCTGCTTTAACAGCATAAATTTAATGTTTTTTCTCATGTTTTACTTGAATGATTTTCCCCGAAAACTTCTACAGTGAACTCTCACTTATACGCCGACCCAAGGGACCGATAGAAAAAGGCGCATAAGTGAGAGAGACGTATAAGTGAACAAGCCTATTTAACCCTTCACTGCACGGTGTGCCAGATCTGGCACAAACCAAATAAACCCTCATATATTCCTATGATTTTTAAATACAGTTAAACTGAGCTTTGTGCCCCTTCTGAAACATTGCTATAACAGTTTAGTGTGATGTTTATGCCCTAGTTAGTTGCACTAGTCTAGGTATTACAGCTCTTGCTTTTTAAAGAAAGAGTGTCTGCATTTCCGTTAGAAGTGTGCTTAGTCATTATTTTCTTTGTTCTAAAAATGTTTAAATACACTTAGTGGAAAGTTTGATTATACCACTTATGGCACAAAACACATTGTAGATTATTACACTTATCGGTATACAAAGCATATGCTATGTGCTTTGTGCCATATATAGAACAAACAATTAAAACATCATTTTTGGTGCACATTTTTAAGATTAATTTTTTTCTTTATTTTTCCTGAACTCAGGGCTATTTAAAAGGTAACAAATGATTTTTTTTCATTAAAATATAAAAAATCGTGCAGTGAAGGGTTAAAGGCCAAAAACGCGAATTAGTTTCTAATGAGAGAATAAATTAGAATGTTTCTACAGGGTGTTCCAAGTTAACTGTCATGACCTTTATTTCCTCAACCGTTAGAGATAAGCATACAGTTCATTTAGGAAAAAATCTCTAAATTACGAAAGGAATTTTGGGTCTATTCAATGTTTTTCAAAAAATCAAATTTTGAAAGAGTTACGAAATTTAGATTTTTATACAGCCCCCCAGTCCCATCAATCATATTTAATAAAACATTCTTGACACTGTAACGTTTAAAACTAAAAAAAAATCACTCTTCTACCACAAAAATTGACCGAGTTATGACTTTTTGAAAAATCAAGATTTTGAAGGATTTCGCATTCGGTTCCTTAAGCGATCTCTCGATGACATCATGAAATAATGCAAAATCTTGATTTTTCAAAACGTCATAACTCGGTCAATTTTTGTGGTAAAAGAGTGATTTTTTTTTAGTTTTAAACGTTACAGTGTCAAGAATGTTTTACTAAACATGATTGATAGGACTGGGGGGCTGTATAAAAATCTAAATTTCGTAACTCTTTCAAAATTTGATTTTTTGAAAAACATTGAATAGACCCAAAATTCCTTTCGTAATTTAGAGATTTATTTCTAAATGAACTGTATGCTTATCTCTAACGGTTGAGGAAATAAAGGTCATGACAGTTGACTTGGAACACCCTGTATAGAGAAGGGACATATTACTACGTTTTGTCAATTACTGTAACGTAACAACACTGATAAAGAGAAAACAAAAATTATAGCATACATAATTACAAACTGCTTTTTTTTAAACTATGCATAATAGATAATTGTCCCTCTCCTAACTTAGTTCATGCGGAAAAAATGCCTCCCGTGAGAAATAAAGGCGAAAGATTAAAGGGAAAAATGAAAAAAAAAATCCTTATTTTTTAAAGAAAATAAATTGAATTTTCTACATTTTAGGGAAAATTCGGCGCATAAGGGAAATATTTATCTTGAGAGCGACGCATAAACGATTGATACTATTATTATTTTGCTATGGAATGTGCTGGGACCATTAAAAACCGTCGTATAAGTGAAAAAGGCGCATAAATGAAGCGGCGTACAAGTGAGAGTTCGCTGTATATCTCGAATTTTGACGACTCTCATTTTTGAATTTCATCTCCAGCCACCTTTATCAATGGAGACAAAAATCATCCTTTGCACAATCATTCAAAGACTATATGTTCGTACGTAAAGGTATGCATTAACTTACTACTGATATAGTCATCACAATTAGTAAAACGTGAACTCACAACATGTCGCACAGTAAAATATTCAACAAAATCAATACAAATAAATGTATTACGTATTTTACTTTGCTCCAATTGCTTATTTTTGTAAATTTTATCACAACCCCTGTATATCGAATTTTTCTTCTGTCCCATAAAATTCAAGACAGACAGGTTTGACTGTATTAACCCCTTAACGCTCGCATAATTTTGAAGAAAATGGTCATAAAAGTGCCTATTTTTTTATTCGAGAAAATTATATAAAACTGAGTGTATATACAATATTTGCATTCATTTTTAATTTTTAAGTTTATTTTTTATTTGAAATTAAAAAATAAATAAAAAAAAAGGGAAAGCCAACATTCAGGGTTATTATGACTGAATGTTTGTTTTCCAACAAAGAGAGAAAATAAAAAAATATGTGATTGAAACATTCAAAGAGAATTTTACTGCATTTACGCATAATTTAAATAAATACTAGTAATTTTTTCTTGTGTGATAAATTTCAAAGCATGCGATGCAAAGGCCAACATCACAATCAGGACAATAGTACCGAGTTACTATCTCTAAAAACGTTAACTATCTCTAAAAACGTTGCAAATAGACTAGTACAGCCATCTGGTGTACATATTGAGGAATAAAACATGATTCCTGTCATAAGAAATAGATTGTTTTATTATTTTTCGCGCATTATTTTTGAACACTTAGCCCAGAAATATCACGGGCGCGAGAAATAGAGGACGAAACTTCACCCCGTCATTTTCACGGGAGCGAGAAAGAAGGGGTTAAGTCGAGTTTTGCTTGGGGGTCAATGGGCTAGGTAACATTTTTGCAGGAGGTTGATGCATGAAAAAATTTGGGAAAAGCTGCTTCATGAATTACCATTAACCCATTTGCATCACACAGAAAAGTGAAAAATTCGTTCTTATCCCCAAACATTTATCATTTTTTTCCTCCCACTCAAAATCACTCTCACTCTGATTACTATCGCTACTATCAGAAGAAATCACCATGGAACGTCTACGTTTTCTAGATCTATTTAACTCTTCACTGCTGTCGGAAATATAACCACAATTTTTTTAAATTTTTCTATGTTATTTTACCTTGAAACTATTCGCGATCACCTCTCTGCATTGATTGAGAGCCAAATGCGCATGGGTATAATATACGCTCTGGTGATAAATGCCCAAGTGCAATGTGCGCATATATGCGCACTCTGGTGATAGTGGGCAGGCAAAATGCGCGCATATGTGCGCTTATGATGCAAAGGGTTAAAGTGGTAAAAAATCCAACTTTTAATTTTGGTATTGCATATATACAGCTTCATTTTTAACCTACCTTGTCTCAATTTTGCTGCTAAAACTTTGATAGCACAGGGAACATTTTTTGGCGGACAGGGTATTTTTGGGACTGATTACATGTAAATCTGGTGCGGCGAATTCAAATATGATTTTCTGTCTAGCAGCTAAAATTTCTAATATAATGGGATATAGATGGTAGTATTTCGCTAAAATAAGATATTTTAGTGTAATATACGTAACAGAGATGTAATTTGAATCTATAGATTCATTTTACAGGCTTTAAAATTCAGCAGTTGAAGAGGTTAATGTATGTCTGAATACATTTACTTACAGTTATTTCAGGTATTTAGAAAATATCAATAATATATTTATGTAGATTGTTTATCATCCTTCTTCATCACGCCCCCCCCCCCTGCCCCCCTCAGAAAAATTCCAGCAGTAGCTCACATTAAAAATTAAAACCTTACATCACAAACTCGTGGCTGTGTCTTTTATCGCTTGGTTAATGAGAAAAATGACTGGCTTAAATGCATGCCTTATCTCGTTCAGAAAAAAATATTTGCATAGCAACCCATGGTGTGACCTTTAAAGAAATCTGGAAAAACTCTTTCTTCTGTAAGTTACCATGCTGTTTTCTGATATGTTATGGCATACCTTTATTGTAGGCTTTACTAGAGGAGCCATGAACTTGACCCAAGATAATGTATTTTATCAAATGCTGAATCTTTTAACTTCAAAAATAATTAACTTCTTGTCAGCAAGATATCTGTAATTGATGAAATGACCTTCTTTTTTGAATTTTGTAAGGAATTCAATTAAAAATATGCTAGGCTCTTGATGTAAAAACCAAAAATACGGAATCTAGTATCAATCGTCAAAAAAAAAAAAACAGTAAGAAATATGTCAGTTGTAATATCAAATAAAAGGAAGCGTTAGAAATGTTTTACGAAAAGGTAAACCTTGTTTCAAAACAAACAAGTGAAAACAATCTTAACCAGGTGACAATAGTGGCACATCTCAAAGACTTTTTTAAAAAAGTAAATGAATAAATAAATAATAAATGAACCTATAGTTACAGATTTAAAATCTGTGTTTTAAAATGCTTTTGTTGCAACGATAGTAGAACAAAATAACATAAGTGGTTTGTGCTAGTTATTAAGCGATTTAATCACAACTGACTGATCTTTAAAATTTCCTAACTTAGAAAAAAATAAAAAGAAGTTTCAAAGCATGTATTATATAACTCAGGTACGAATTATTTAGAATTATTAAAATCCGAAACCTTCATCCCCCCCCTTTTTTTAATTTTTAATGTGGCCACTATTATTATCGTCCATTAGCCATGTGTACCACATACATCGAATAATCAGCTCTATATTGTGCACCAATGGACATAGCAGCATACCTCTAAAATTGATTTAACCCATTTATGCCCAAGTTTTTTTAACAACTTTTTTCAATTTTTATCTGCATACAACTCTAACTTGGAATGGTTTACATACATTTTAGGCTTAAAACAGTTCGCCGTTTGCCATATTTATGGGTGATTCTCTGTAAATTGGCAATTGGCTGTCCGGACTGAGTATTTTAAAAATAATAAAGTGTAATAAAGTAATTATCGCTCTTAATACAAATAAAGCATTAATACTTCGTGGCCCAAATGTATTTGGAGTGATAACAATTTAATTTTTTTTCCTAGAAATTATCTAAGCGCCAAAAACAAATATCCCCGCTGTCCTAATCCCATAGTCCAACTGTTAAAGATAGTATTTCAAAAAACCTATTAACACTACATAAATTTGGCAATTAATATCTAAAAATAGAATAATGAAGCTATATTTTTCTTATGAAATAAGGTATAATTACGTATTTCTAAAACTTAAAATTGTCATGTAAATTCTGTCCGGAGTTTTTTCAAACAGTCCCCTGCAACAAATTCAAAGCTGTAATACGAAAAATCTATAACTTTTGCAAATTCTTTTTGTCATGAAGTTTAAAGTAATCAGTGTGAATTTGCCGAAATCGCCGAGAACGGTGTTGAAACGCTACTTTGCTTAGTTTGAGAGCCACATTTGTGATGAAAGTATGCATCAGGGTCGTTGCGAAAACAGTCCTCTGGGAAGTGATTTTATTAATGTCAATTAATTTAATTATAAAACATATTAGTTATTATGTCCACGATTTGTGCCTAAATTTATAGGTAGTCTCATAACTAATTATATTCCAATAGTTTTGCAGATATTACGCAACAAAGAGCAAAAACACAGTCACCTGGCACAGTCCCCTGACTAGTTAAATTAGGCGGGGGACTTACCCCCTGTCATGATATATCAGAAAAACACGAACTTCAATTCGCCCTCTTTCAAACCAAAGTAATAGAGTTATTTTCTGAGCAATAGTATTATAATTATCCAAACATTTCAAAAAACCGTGCCCAGACAGATTTCGTGTGAAATCTGCCTCGCTCCCCTTGAGAGAACTGTAAAAATAAGAAAAGGCTCATTTCAAACTGGCTGGACCGGCGAAAGGACCTGTCAACTTAACCCATTCATGCCCAAGTTTTTTTTAACATTTTTTTTTAAATTTGTATTTGCTTAAAACTCTTACTGGGAATGGTTTACATGCATTTTAGGCTTAAAATAGTTCGCCGCTGCCATATTTATTAAGTTATTTAAGGTTCAGTTTATGAGATATTTTGCAGATATGTGGGCAAAATACGACCTTACTTGATTTTACTTTTGCAAAGTAACGTTGCAGAAGGCATCTGTGATCAATTTTTAGCAAATTATTTAAAAATAGTTTAGTTTTATGAAAAATTAGTTCGCAAAAAAAAAACTTACTTTCTGTGGCTACCCATGCTGGATCGTTGCTTGACTGATTTGTCTGAAAATAGCTGTCAATGAATAAACTCTGATGTTCCAATAGTGGCTCTAACTGGTTTTTTGAAGAAGAAAGACTATTTAACTTGTGAAAAACAGCTTTAGTAAAATGATATACCCATTACAGGTTTTTGTATGCAGTAACTAATAAGCGTCCCGTTTTTAGGCTGCAGGGCATAAATGGGTTAAAACAATAATAATAAAAAACTCCCCATAGTTATCGGTATAAAATATGAATTTCATGCTTTTCTTGCCGTAATATTAGCAAAATTCGTCCGCATAACTGGTGCTTGATAAGCGTATAAACCACATTGAGAAAAAATAGATTGTATATAGACTGCGTGCTGCAAGATATAAACGGTGTAGTCAAAAATGACAGGTTTTTGAAGTTTCCTAATCTATAAAAGCAGTTTACGTATTTTAAATGTACATCATTAAAAAACTAACAGCCAAGTTTCTTAGTACTTTAGCATAAATAAATTAAAATTGCTTTTTTATGAGACCACTTTTATCGTTGGGCTGTAATTTACCCCGCATATCTAATATGATGCACAAAACTATCTCTCATAAGCGGAGATTTAATAGGAGGTCATGGAAGGTCGGTATGACCTTTCCTCGAAATCCTAATGCAGTAAATTTTTCTGACGATTCGACAAATTTGGAGACCTTCTCAAGAAACTCCGTTTCAGGTAAATCGGAGTCAGCATTGGGACACTTGGAGACAGCATTGCAAAACTGCAATTATTTTTAAAGGTGGTACGTCTGACGAAAAGAAACATTAGTCTCTTGAGAGATGCATGCTTGTGTTTTAGCACTTGGTGAAATTCAGGGTTTCATTCGAAAATTCGCTAGTCCAACTAGCAGGGCCCGATTAAGATATTACGGGGCCCTAGGCCAAACACTTTTTTGGGGCCCCCTGTACTGAGGCTTTACAATTTTAGGCATTGGATAAAACAATTTTACCATCGATTAGAGCAATTCTAGCCATTTGGGGGCCCCTACATTGTGGGGGCCCTAGGCCACGGCCTAGTAGGCCTATTCAGTAATCAGGCCCTGGCAACTAGAGAACAAGAGTGCCCTTCTCAAAAGTTCGGGGCACTCTTGTTGTCTTAATACATATCTGCGTATTATACCGGCTATCACAAGCCACTTAGATTGCGGTAAACCACATGCCTGGCGCAATCCGCCCTTTATATCCACGACATGTCTAAATCCATCAAACAGCAAAATACACGCGCCTCAACAAATAGCCATTCTTCTACAATAAAGAATTTGCGAAACAGCCGCAGCTTTCCGTGGTTTTTTTCTATTGTTTTGATCAGTGGATCGTGAATATTTACCTCGTTTCGTGGCAGTGCCGCTTGCATTTATATTCCACCATTCACTGACCATCCCATGTTGACATTGTCTTCGGAACGGCCTTGTGTCTTGGATTTCTCAGCATGCACCTCTCATGCGAAGGATTTCGTGTTGAATGTAAATACGGTGAGCGCAGAGGAAAAAAACGTATGCTAATGTCCCGGCCAAGATGGTTTATTTCAAAAGATTGGTACAGTTTTATGATGTGAAGAAAATTTTTCGGTGCTTTTATTTTAATTTGTTGTTTGCCAGCGTTGCGCTGGATGGGAATTGTTTACAAAAGCACGAAACGGGTCTCTGACTTTTTCCCTTTTTTTTTCTGCAGAGATCCGTCGGAAAGTTACTAGGGTTTGAAGTTTTGTCATCGTTAGAAAGTTTTGTGAAAATGCTTTCAAAATATTCTGTTAAGTTTTATTTCTTAGGATTTGTTGAGCGTTGACAGTAGTGGAATTCGTGAGAAAAAAACTAATGGTGAAACTTCTGAGAGAAAAACTTAACGAACTAAAATATTTTTAATATTTACGTTTACGTATTGCTCTTGTAGAGAGTTCAGTTGATCGGAGGGTTTTTGCAACAAATGCAAGCTTAGTATATTTTTAACTGAAAGTACGAGAGATATTTTCAGTTATAGGAAGATTGATAGCAATATAATCACATATAATCCAATGAAACCTTCTCAATTTGGAAAAAAAAGAACCAGCTTACATGGCTGACACTTTTTGCAAATGATTTGTAGAAGAGATCGAGTATCGGCCACCTTGTCAGATAAGTCTGACTACGGATGAGGAAATTCTGGGTTCAAATCTCGACTAGTGCATGGATGTACTTTTTTTCTCATATTCTTGTCTTTTCTTTGTGTGTTTCTGTTTCGGTGCTGTGAATGGTTGCCTACCCTATGGACGGGTCATGTGCGTATACTATGGAAGTCGAACTTCAGACCAAATGACGGTATATTCAGAAAAGTGAAGCAGCAACAACTGTCACAACGTAGTTAGCACAAGGCAACAGTAACAATTATAATTCAATGGATTCATCTCAATTAGGAAAATAAGACGGGTGAATAGACTCATGGACCTGATCTAGCTCTGCTGGTCTCGGGGATCAGAACAAACAAACAAACAAACAAATAAGAACAAGATTAAGTAGTTGTTACCTCTGGCAAAAGATTGGTGCAAGAGGTCGAGTCCAGGTGGTTCTTTAGTCTTAACTTGCGGCCAAAGATTTTATAAGCCTTACTAGTTGTCACTTGATGATACTTGCCTTTTATGGAGAACTTAAGATTTCAAAGTTTGCAATTAAATGTGCTTCTGAGAAAGCTCCGACAGAGCACTTTTCGGACTGCCTCCAAATCACCCGTGAGGATTAAAAATAGATCCTCTGCTGTTTCCGGACTTTTAGCGAAGCTATAACCTCACGGAGCAAGTCTCATTTTTTCAACTGTACCGTGTTTTGGTGTGAAATCCTACTTCTGCAGTACACACATGCCATAAAGACACGTTCTTAGAGAAGGCAAAAATTCACAGCACAACACATTCGCACAAATAAAGGACAAGGACAGAAGAGAAAATACATCCGTTCTCAAGCCGGGATTCTATCCCGGGACTCCTCCATCTCAGTCAGACTCCTCTGACCACTAGACGAGGTGTCAGCAATAAGCCAAAAAATCAGTAATTTAACAATATAGTATGAAACACACACACACACAAAAAAAGGACATACTTTAAGACACATCAAAATACTTTTCGGGGGAGGTGTGTGAGATGAATGAGTCATTTTTCAGTAGGAATAAGATTTAATTAATGGGTCGCAATTAGACGACTATTCTCGTGTATTATTCTCTGTAAGGTAAGAAAGTTCTAAAAAATTGTAACCTTCCCTTGGAAATAATATTACAGAGTTCCCCAACAAATGCTTTGAGGTTGAAGCCGGAGATTCTATTCTTCTAAATGAAAGAAACTTTATGTTTGACGTCTTTTTCACCATAACAGGAAATGTCATCCATGTTTAACTAAATTTGAGAGAAAATACCTTTGTTGAAAAGGAAATTGGGAAAATTAAACCGTTTGAATCACCAAATGCTGATATGATTGTTGTCAGAAACAGTTGCACTCTAGCGTCATAAAGCTATGGTTAGTCTCATTTGCAACTTGGGTACTAGTGATTTTCTACATGTTGAAGTATCCACTTACTTGGGCCAAGCTCTACACTATAAAAAATAAATGTTGTTTTTACAGTATAATACCGCTAATTTTACAGTACTTTTACAGTAATATACTGTAAAAATTACTAATTTTACAGTAATAAACTGTAAAATTGCTGGTTTCACAGTTTATTACTGTGCATTTTACAGTTTTATACTGGAATCTCTGCTGTCAGTATAACACTGTTGTTTTATAGCATAATACAGCTAATTTTATGGTAAAAAACTGTAAAATTGCTAGTTTTACTGTAATAAACTAAAATTGCTAGCTTTACAGTGATAAACTGTAAAATAGCCAGTTTTACAGTTCGTAACTTCGCTTTTACAGTTTTAAACTGAAACCTCGTTCTTCAGTATTATAATGTAAAAACAACAACTTATTTTTAGTAGTGTACGCTCTTGGGCCTATTTAGTCAACATCTTACCACTATCCAACCCTGTCGACAATCTAGTCACTTAAAACCAAGTACTATCAAAAGCTTTTGAAAAAAAATAAAATTCCATTTACAACACTTTTCGTAATAGACTATTTTATTATGAATAAACCTCCCCTTTTTTTTGTTGCGATTTTAAATTTGACCTCTGAAAGCGGATTTTACGTTCAGTTTTGTGATGCAAAACCAGATTCTCTTCAAACCTGTCATATCTACAGGGGTGAAAAGAAATTTTCACGAAAAGAAGTTCTTAAAATTATTTTCTGTAGGTAACAAACAATCGACGAAGCGACATAGTATATAGTAATTTTATCTTTTTATCATTGTTATTAGTTGTATGCATCAGCGAAACGGAATGAAATAATAGTTGCGGTAACTTTTGAGATAAAATACGTCCCTGAAAGTTATATTTTCCTAATGCAGTAAAGAAGGATTTGCCGCAGCGAGTCTATTTCGAATATTAAAAGTTCGGTTTTCCTTTTGAGTCAGACTTGAGAACTGCTATGTTGAAATTTATATGTTTTCGTGCGTAGGAAAAAACGATATTCGAGACCGTTTTCTCAATAACCGATGCGAATGCGAGCTGAAATATGAATCACAGGATACGAATAGCTTAAAAAGAGAATGGATCCGGTTACTTAAAAATGTTTTCTGTTTTTCCATTTGCCTTTCCTTCATTTGCTACTGCATTGGAGGAACTGCTTCATTAGTTAAAGGAAACAACAGGCAATAAAGTTTGGTTTTTTGTTAAATCAAAAGGATTAGATATTTATGTTTTTTACTAATGCAATGCATTACTTTTATTTTCTTCGATGTGTTACTGTAGAAAAACTTAGCATTGAGCATGAGCATCTATGTAAAAAAAAAAAAACTCAGTTAAAAATGCACATATTAATGCACTAAAAAAAGTCTTTTCACTAAAAAAGGAAATGTATTAAAAATTTTCAAAATTTTGCATTATTCTTTTTTATTTCAATCTTTATCTTGTGGTGTACTGCTGCTATTGCATAATATTTATTTAAACAGAACTTTAACACCTCCAAGCGAGTGGCAATGGTTCTAATGCAGCCACAAAAAGGCGAGCAGTTTGTTGATTAGTTATCTTAGATTATCTTCTCGCCCGCTGCGACAAGATGCCAATTTTAACCTTTAATTTAACCTTCCTTTTGTAAATCTACTTATATTAAAAACTGAGTATCTTTCAAACTATCTTTCTTTCTATCTATGTCACGCTTATTTCTCCTGAACGCCAATGAACTGAAAGTCGAACCAGGTACCGATAGATAGGTAATTTTTCAGGCTTCATTAGTTTCAATCTATATAATTATACGATTTTAATTAGCGAAGATATCAATTAATAAGTAGTCAAGTTTAAAGCGATTAAGCCTAATAAATGATTAAATATGAAATCCATTCTTGCAAACCGTCGTTGCTATGAAACAGTGATAACAATGATAATGAGAATTTTGAATGAAGGCTTAACTAAATCAAACACGAAACTCATAAGCGGGCCACTTACGTAGAATTTTTATCGCTAGCTACTTGTAATATTTTGAAACATTCATTTGTTGAAAAGCCATCTACTTATATTAAAAACTGAGTGTCTATGTCTGCTTTTTTTCTTTGAGCGAGCTGAACTTACTGAAACTCTCCTCACCATCTTGAAGGCGCGTAGCATCTCAATAATTCGAATGATTTTTTATATAGGAAAAAAGTAAAGGCGTGAAGCGCCTGTTAGCGAGCCGCCTTGGCGGCGAGTAGTTTCTTGAAAATTTGCTCACTACTTTAAAGGCATGAAGTGCCCGTGCAACGCCGGGCCACGTGCGTGGTATGTCTTGAAATCGAATGAACATTAAATTCTATCAAATAATATAACTTCAGAATGAGGTAAAAGTTAGAGAGGGAAGACGTTATGCATCAACATGCCGCAGGAAGCTAATCTAGCTGCCCTGGCAGCTAGTAAGTTAATAAATGTTGTTTTAAGTTAACACATAGTTATAGTCACTGTACTCCCTGATGATGTACTTTATCGGAGGTCCCAGCATGCCGTTACATCTCATCAAGATTTTTTCCTCATTGGAACAATATTAGATGCATGTAAATGGCGCTAAAATCAAAAACTGACGTCTATAAGCGAAAGGAAATCAAGAGGTGCTGCAATGGGAGGGGGAGGGGAGGTAAGTGTTATCCCCCCAGAAGTGATTAACTATTTGAAATCTTTTGAATCGGAGATTTTGAAATGCTTCTAATCGAGACCTCGAGAAATTTGAAACGAGCTCTCAAGCAGTTCATTTGCCGAATTTTTCTAGAATTAAGCTGGCTTCTACAGGGGTGCTTACTAACGAGGTTCATTAGGGTTCAAATCATAGTTTGTAGTGAAAGACTATTTCACTAAAGTTTTAAAGGACGGTGTTTTGAGAGTATTCTTTCTTTAAACCAAATTTTTTGAGGGGGGAGGGGGGTAACGCAGCATTCAAATAAAATGGTATTTTTTTTTCAAGAATGGCAATCAAGAATATAAGACATAGTTATTTACTCCATGATTATGTTTTTAATATTTTTGGGAGCAAAATTCCTGTATATACGTACATAGCAAGATGATTCTGACATCGAAGAACAATGCTAGTTGACTATAAATAAATATTTCTGAAATTGTTTTCGTAAAATAAACAAATTTGACTGTCCATTAGGGTGGAGCGAAAAAAATGAATTTTTGATTTTCGTAAACGGGTACCTTTCATTTACTGTGAATGAGGCTAAGTAACAATTCTGTAAAATATTTCACTTTTGCGACGTTATCTTTAGTCTGCGCATTTGGCCTAAAGTTTTGAAATTTTTGATTTTTTTTAGATTTTTCAAATTTTTTAAAAAAATATTGCATAAAACTAGTGACGGGTGGTTATTAAATGAAAGAAAAAGGTTCAAAATATACAAAGATTTTTTTAAAACCATTTTAGATTACGATTTCAGTTTGCGCATTAGGCCCAAAGTTTATCAAATTTCCCAAAATTTCTGATATTTTCAACATTTTTTAACTCACTATTTCCCTCGCAATATTCACTTGAAGTGTCTTCAAACCTGGTTTTATTCATTTTGTTATTAATTTGAACCGTGCAACTCTTCGCTAGCTCATGTGAACCCAGGACTCACTACGAGAAAGTAAGCGCATTTCGAGTCCTACACGTGAGCCTTTCCTTCCAACCAATGCGAGCACGTAATTATTTTTCTTAGATACGTCTTTAACAGTTAAAAAGTTCCTTTGTGTCGTAAATTGATCAAATATTTCTATCAGATATCCTCGTTTTTACTAACCTTTTTTTTTCTGTGATTAAATACCAATGTTGAAGAGCTTGTGACCCTTTTGACAGCTCTTTCAACTGATTGACTCTTGAATGGAAGTTTAAAAAGAGCGCGTTCAGAAATCATATTTAAATTCTCAGTTACCAGTAATCTTTTTAAATATTGTGTTATTAAATTACGTGTAAAAGGTGGCTTTGTAATTTCCACACCATGACAAGAAATCATATCGATGTATTCTGATTTTTTGTGTATGTAATGTGTAAAAATAGATTTTTATCTATTTTTGGGATCTGAACTTGTTTGCTTGTTTGTTTTCTAGATTGAGCGTTGATAGTACGATTTAAAACAAGTTTCTTTATATGCTCTCTCTTATGAACTAACTAGATTATTACCCGGCGTTGCCCGGGTGCTTATTAATACAACATAGCTCTAAAAATATTTAAATGAATTCTATCCATATGGGAATATAAAATCTTATTTCATGCTAAAATGAAATAGGTGAGCCTAAAATTGATAATTCATTGTTCATCGTAATCTTTGTTGGGAAATACTCCTGTTTAATTGTGTTAAATTTAATCAATTTGTATGCTTAAAGGCTCTATTATTATATCTATTCAAAATTGAAAGAAAATGGCCATTTTGAAACAAAAAATTTAAGTTTTGAGCTTTTTGGATCTTTTTAGAATTTCAAAACTCCGCCTATGTGAATTCTAGCACATGAAGGAACTTCTGTGACACGTTTGATGAAAATCCGACGAAAACTGAGGATTTGTACAAGGAACAAACATACATACATCCATTTTTATATATATTGATATCGATAATAGCATATTTCTAGGGTGCCAAGTATACATTGTTTTGAATGGATGTGAATACTATTTTCTGCTTCTTTCTGGAGAGATAAACGTAACTCTTTATAATCTCACTAAAATTAATAGGTAAATTAGTAACGTCTGCACTTCATCCTAAAAAAGCAAGGACACTTTTACCGCGAAAGTTACAAACTCTTTTAAAAATTATAGTCTAAAGATTATGTTTGCTGTAGTCAACCATCTGGCTTGGGAAAGCTTTCTTGGACTTCTGTTTCATAATTTTTTGGATATTTTTCCCGTCAAAACTACCTTTCTCATCTCATGAATTTACTGTTGTTCAGTACTTAAATCATTTTTATTGTCACCATCGATCTGATCAATGACAAACTCTATAGGTTCATACTAAACTGATTTGAAAGTATAGCAGTGTGTTTAGCTTAGCTTGTTCAACAGGTCCAAAAAATCGCTTTGGTCCACCGGTAGGTCTATCTAGCTTTTGCAAAAAAAATGCCGCTAATTAAGTTCATTTAAATGTAATTGGCAAATATCCCATTACAGAGGTTTGCCAAGTTTTTCTTCCAGTTTCCGCATTACACCTTTGTATTTTCCTGTCTTTGTAGTGCATCCATCAAAACCAATGCGAACAATTTCCTACGCAAAGAAACACTTTTTTGTTCCTGACTTGGCTAAGAAGTGTAAATGAGTGCACTCTATTGGTTGGAAGCAAAAGAGGAGCGCTGGTGGCACCCAAAGTGCAGCCACTTCCACGTGGTGAGTCCTGGGTAATTTCAATGAGAAAGCAAAAAGTTGAGTAGTTCAAAGAAAAAACAAAATGATTAAGAAAATGTTTTGAAGGCACTTTAAGTAATTATTGAAAGGAAATATTAAATTATAAAAATTTTTGCTCAATATTGAAAATATCGGAAAATTTGATGAACTTTGGACCTAATGCGCAGACTGAAATCGTAATCTAAAATGGTTTTAAAAAATTCTTTGTGTGTTTCAAACCTTTTTCTTCCATTTAATAACCACCCGTCACTAGTTTTATTAACATTTGCAATATTTTTTTTAAAAAATTGAAAAATCTAAAAAATCAAAAATTTCAAAACTTTAGGCCAAATGCGCAGACTAAAGATAACGTCGCAAAAGTGAAATATTTTACAGAATTGTTACTTAGCCTCATTCACAGTAAATGAAAGGTACCCGTTTACGAAAATCAAAAATTCATTTTTTTCGCTCCACCCTACTGTCCATCACAATTAATCACATCAAAATTTAATTTTTCCGGGAGCGATAGCATGAACAAGGAAAACTTTTCCGACATCAACCCCAGAAATGCGGTTTTTCGGAAACAAGCATTCCAATCGAACTCCTTTTGCAAAGAATTCTCCAACATCAAGCACAGATTTACGACACTTTACGTCAGAATTCGTGTTGGGCCATTTTAGTCAATGTCATTACATCAAAGTTAATCCTGGATTTCGGGCAGAAAAGAATAAAGCTGGGCGTGCCAGTACAAGCTTCAGTTGCGGCAGCAGGGAGAGTTTTAGGACTTCAGTGTCCAAGACACGCAGAAAGGTCATTCCGTGCCGTTTGCGAATTTCTTCTGGACATGCAAATGGCGATTGTTCTGCGCTAATGACCGGAAACGTGCCGTAAACACGGATGCCCAGCGTCGAGCAGAAGGTTGTATAGAAGGATGAGACAGGGTTTGACAACCTGGACATCATGAAATGCAAGAAGAGTTATTGTATAAGAAGTGGTAATATGTTGTCGAAAGTATTATGGTACGAAGGAAAGCAAGGGTTTGTCTACGAAATATTTTTGATTTCATCACTGAGTAACGATGATTCAAATTGATTTGGAATCTCTTATTGCGTTGCTTAGATTTCCCACCACAGTATTGACGATAAAATGACGGAAATAAAACATTTGGAAGATAAATGTTGGACTGATTGATCCGTATACGATACGCAATTCGCATAGGGTTGTTCGGGGTGCGGGGTAGACTGCGTTATAATTGAATCGTTTATTTCGAAAAGGTAACATCTCTATTTTGATCTCCTCTGTCTCTTTAGAAAATTAAACAGCGCACGGTTATATTTTTTAATGTCATAATCAATAAAAAAATGCCTTTAGTTAAGTACACAATTACTGCAATAATTTACCAAATAACCATTGATTATGACATTCAAAAATATAACCGTGCGCTGTTTAATTTTCTAAAGAGACAGAAGAGATCAAAATAGAGATGTTACCTTTTCGAAATAAATGATTCAATTATTGTTTCAATATTATTTATATAGTTATTGTTATAAATGTGTTATAATTGTTTCACCAGTCGTGGCAGATTGATGCTGGTACCTAGCAGGTACTTTCACAAGTTTTGGTACATTTTTCACAAGGGGGTAATATGTTGTAGAAAATATTATGGTACGAAGGAAAGCAATGATTTGTCTGGATAAGATGGCATTAATGATTTCATCACCAAGTAGCAACGACTCATATTGACGTGGAATCTCTTTTTATGTTGCTTAGACTTTAAGCGACAGTAGTGACACTAAAACAAAATAAATAAAATGGTTTTGTGAAAACAAATACTGGAATGATTAATCAGTGTACTTTAACTATTTTACGTTCAGTTGAGTATTAATTACGAGAATAAGAACGCATTTTTCCAATGAAAATTCTTTTGAACATGCATCGTTGGTGACATCTTCAAAATAAAGTCTATAACCTGGAAAACTTTCTCGGTCTCTATTAAAATAATTATAATGATTGCATTTAGAATCGATTAATATATAGTGTAGTTCCTTGTCGTACAGATTATTTATGAAACTATGAAGATAAATTTACAATTTGATTAACCCATTAATGACTAGAGTCCCTTTTTAGGAACGGTCCAAAAGAGGGTCTGAATTTCCCCCAAATGAACATTTTAGCCAAATAATAGTGTTCAATTAGTACCTTGTTACTGTTTCAATTCGTTATTAACAGATTGCAACACATAACCATTGTAAAGTGTGTTCTGTAGCAGTTTTAATATGATCTTTATCAAAAATCACATCGTTCACAATCTCAAGAAAAAAAAGCTAAGTTTTCAAAGTTATTCTCAGCTTCCCCTTTATGTTCATTGCTGATTTTATTTCTTCTTGTAAAATGTCTTTTTAAATATTATATAATAGGTAGAAAAAAAATAGTAAAAAAAGTATGCACCCTCTGTGGTCTATTGTAACTTTTAAGGGATGATTTTTCTTTCCAAAAAAAAATTAACATAATTTTTTTTATTATTATTTTTCCTGTCCATTAAACACTGTTTGTAATAAGTATACAATATATCTTTGGAAAAAAATGTTAACCATTAACGGGTTAAAGAAAAATAGACTGGCTATTATTGTTACTGAGAAATATATATTAATTAATATGCTTTTTAATATATTTCGCCATCTACGTCCGTACTATTTTAACAGAGACAGTTATAGTAGTTATTCACATTATCGTCGAAGAGCATATATTAAAACTCGTAAGTGCGGAGAAAGCAATGAAAATAATGAAAGTTGGAAAGTTTCATACTCTAGTATCAATATGTTAATAATTGTGCTTATTACATGATTGAACACTTTTCCCTTTCCCAGTTAAAGTAAATATTCACATTATCATGAAAGTCTATGCAGCTTCACTTTGAATTGCGCGGATAGACATGATGTTAGATGCAAGCGTTGAGACAAATTAACAATTACACTTTCTAAGCAGTTTTCCCTATTCTAACCTCAACTATTTCCCTTAATTTTCAGGTTAAATAGCTTTTTCCATCATTGCCAAGATCCACACATTCTCTCGTGTTTCTACGCTGAAGCTTGAGGAAGTCACAAAGTTGCATACAAGAGTTGCATTAGAATTGAAGGGCTTGGAGG
>JAXGGA010011222.1:0-43325 GCA_038373865.1 Uloborus plumipes
TAACATTGAATTTTTCTTTAAATCGGACTTAAACCGATTTTTAAGCCAAAACTGGTAACTTGAGACAGATAAAGTAAAGGCTCACCTCTAATACAGCTAACAATTTTAATCAAAAAGTGCGTTCTATAAAAAAATATGGATTGTGAAAATGATGACTGTAGAGTCCGTAACAATAATTGGAATAAAAGTTTGGTTTTTAAAGAAAAATTCAATGTGGAGTCCGTAACAGAGAAAATTGCATTTTCAATGTTCTGAGTGCAACTACAAACATAATATAAAGTGAACTATAAAAATAATATGATATTCATATACTTTAGAATGTACTTTTTCAATGTATATAAAAATTTTAAACTTTTAAAAAGTTTTGTTACGGACACCCCTATGTCACAAATACCGTGAAATGCCCCCAAATGTTTATTAATGCACAGATAAAGGAGCTTTGAGAAAAGATAAGAAAGGAAATAACTTTAAAAAATTGAAATTATCAAAAGAAAAATAATAAGAAACAAACAAATGAATCAAGCTTTAGTTGCGCCCGTTTATAGCGTATAGTTTCAATTTCCCTCGTTTTGGAGAGAAAACATCACATTAATTATTTTTAGTTTTCACGAAGTAAAAATATCTTCTGCTAATATAATGAAACATCTTCCCGTTTGGAGAAAAATGGAATGATATCAAGTTCCGGAAAAGCAAGAACAAAAATTAAACTGTTCTTGAAATACCCATTACCCGCTCACTATACGAGTGAAAGCATTCAACAAAACATCAAATGTTGCAAACAAAGATTAAAAAAAAAAAAATCTATATCTATAAAAATGAGTGTATGTATACTTGCTTGTTCTCTATACAAATCCACAGTTTGCGTCAGATTTTCATCAAACTTGACACAGAGGTTCCTTGATGCCCTAGAATTCTCATAGGCGGGGTCTTGAAATTTTAAAAAATCTAAAAAGCTCAAATTTAAATTTTTTGTCAAAAAATGACCCTTTTATAGGAATCTAGCCTATTTATATTGTAATCGAGATAGGTCTTTTAGCATTCAAATTGATGAAATTTAAGCTTTTTAAATATGAGTATTTTCCAACAGTGATAACGATTAAAGTAATGAATTTTCAATTTAAGGCTCACCTATTTCCTTTTAGCATTGAAATAAGTAAAAAACAATCATAATTCATGTGGAGTTTATAAAAACAAACCACGGAGTTGAATTTCAAATTTGCAATGCGACGACAGTTGCGTCTGTAATGGAGATAAGCCTTCAGAACGAGGGAAATAGATTTATATCTGAGTTATAATAATTTTTACTTTGTAGGTGGGAACAATTAATAGAGAAAAGTTAATATTTTAAATTTGGCGGGTGAAATTGATGCAATTTTTTCACTTCCATGTGCATATATTTCATGCCAGTGGACGCGGCAAAGCACAGACAACATTTATCTTTAATTTTCACCTTTTGATAAGACTATTTTTCTGTAAACGTTTAACTTTCTGTAATATTTTAGTTTTTTTCAAAGTTTGTACCTAAGAGACAGATTGATGCAAATTATTTTATACCCATATGAATAGAACTCTTTCAAACTTTTTTCCCCTGAATGCTATGTTGTATTAATAAGCACCCGGGCAACGCCGGGTATTAAGCTAGTAATAAATAAAATAAATAAATAAAATAAAATAAAATATCAATTGAAAAAATCGTAATGCTTTGTGTTGCTCGGGAATAGCAAAACTTTTTTGATAAAGATGAAGATTTGGAAATATGATACAGTCGAACCTGTTTATCTCGAACCTGCCTATCTTCGAAGTGTTTCTTTCCATGCTTATCTCGAAAAAAGTTTCCCGAAAACCTCTAGGTCTCGAATTTCGACAACTCATTTTTGAATTTAATCTCCAGTTAAACCTTTATCAAAGGTATAAACTTGGAGACAAAAATCATGTATTGCACAATTATTAAAAGACAATGTTCATACTTATAGGTATAAATAACGATATAATCATGAAAATTAGTAAAACATGTACTCACAACATGTCATACTGTAAAATATTCAACAATATCAATGAAAAACCATTTATTAAGTATTTGAACTTGTTCCAATTGCTTATATTTGTAGCTTTTATCACAATCTCTGTATCTCGAAACCTCTATATCTCGAACTTTTATTCTGTCCTGTGAAATTCGAGATAGACAGGTTTGACTGTAAGTGCATATTATTCATTTATTTATTTCCAAAAACTGCTTTATGTTCAGAATTTTTTACGTCTGCTCATCAAATTTTTGCACCGAAGCTATGACAACAGTGAAATCTCATTGGGTCCCTTAGACTAAGTTATAAACAAACGCGACTGTACTATACTTGAATGCAACTTAACTTGGCAGTGACGTCACAACGAGCGGAGCCAGTAAGAGTTCACAAGCAGTCAGCGATCTCCTCTTATTCGCTAAGTTGGCTGTGACGTTTTATCAAGCTCGGTTTTCACAGGCTAACGTCACGCAAACGTCACGCTAAGTCACGATGTTTTTGTCAAGAAACGTTGCATTTTAGTATAATTTAATATGAGTGCATATAGAATTTCTGCTTTAATGAGACAATTATTATTATTGCAAAAATTAATTAATCATAACTTAAAAAAAATATTTGTTCATTCGTTTTTTATTTATTTATTTTTGTGTTTGAAGTAATATATATTTGAAAAGGCGTGTGATATTGACAAAATTTGTAGGTTGAAGAATGTCTTATTGGTATGCGTGCAAAGTTGGGCTTACATTGTTAAAGATTGATTTTCCTAACCAAGAAAAAATATTGACAAGTATTCAAAACAAGAACGAATATTAAATAGGGTTAGTTAGCAGCGGTGTACGCAGACAAATAATTTCAGGGGAAGGGGGGGGGGCTGAGTCGAGACTCTTTGAGAGTATGGGACGGGACATATCATAAAATGTAACTAAAGACTTCGAATTTATGATATCAAAGCTAATTTCAGATGACAAAAATATATCATTAAAAATATTTTTTATCATTATAATTATTCTTGAGAAGTAAAGCGTCTTGATGAACATAGAAAATGATAAAATTGAAATTTGAAAAAAAAAAAAAAAAAAAAACATTGAAGAAGGTATTCCTTAAACAAGTGTTTGTCCCGTGTTTATACCTCAAACAAGTGTCCAATATATTTTGCAAATTTGAACTTTAATAACATTAATTTGCCATTTATTTTCACTGTGTGCCCAATATTGGGTATCAATCACACATTTGTTGAAATTTATTTAACAGAATTAAATGAGTGAACAAGCATTAATCGGTATTTCTGAAAGATATTTGGAATAAATGTCAACAAAATTGAATTATAAGATAACCAACCATACACGTCACATACAACAAAATGGAGAGATTAAAAAAAAGAAAAAAAAAAAAAAAGAAGGAATTTACTTTTTTCTCCCTTTCTTTTAATTTTGCTCCATGCTTAGTTTTCTTTTCAAAAAAAAAAAAATAAATAAATAAATAAAATCTTATGTCTTGATTTCAGCAAGAAAGGAAAAATAAATAAAAATAAACGATTTAAGCTTAAAGTTTAAAAAATTGTTTGGGAAATTTAGGAGGGGCTGCAGCTCTATCAGCCTACTTCCTGAGTACGCCACTGAATGGTTAGGGTAAGTGGGTCCCCTTTTCAGAATAGTTCGTTTTTAAAGCCTTATACAATAGTTTAAAAGCAACACAGTTTAAACTTGTTGACTTATTTAATCTTGGACATGACATTATTAATAAACACAAATTCAGCATTATTTCCTAAAAAACTACTTTAAATATTTTTATGTATCGTATTTTTTAAAAAATGACGTGGGGGACCCACTTACCTCCTAGGAAGGGGTAAGTGCCCCCCCCCCCCATTTATTTATATTTAAAGTGAGCATATCTAAAAAAGGGGTTTGCCGGTCCTACCTGATATAAAGTATGTAAAATTTTAGTAGGAAATATGTTTATGTAAATGTATCCATTAACAAGATATCTACTTATATTTAAATGTGTATGACACAGAAAATTATAAAGCGGATTACACACAAAACAAAATTATGTCTGTGAAAATCATTAAAAGCCGTTAGGCATATTTCTTGCTTTTATACATAAATTAGTGTTGAATAAACATAATAAAAGTCGATTAAGATCAGTTTTGGTTTAAAAAAAAAATAGGTTGAAAAAATAAATGGAAACATTTAGTGGCAGCGTCTATTTGCAGTTTGCTGAGGGAGAAACATTTTTATTCCATCCTCAGCTATAATTCTAACATCTCTTACATCAAACCAATAAGAAGTGTAGCTATTTCTATTTTTTCTATCAAATTTAGCAGTAATTTTTTCATTTGTATCATATTCTAAATTTAGAACTTCATAATATTTTATGTTTTTCTTTGATGCATGTTTCCCAAATAGACAGTTACCAGTTTTTGAAATTTTTGTAGCTAAACCATTAATTCCTTCGAGGTCTGCATCATTATCTTTCATTTCATCTTAGAAATTGCTTCATCAGAACTGCTTTTCATTTTGAAATCATCATGATTATAAGGGGACCCACTTACCACATAGCGAGGGGACCCACTTATCCTAGTAGGAAAAAAATACGGGATAAGTGGGACCCTTCCCTTAAACACTTATTAATGAGTGATTCCATACCAACTCACTAGAAAAAAGAAAAGTTGGTCGCACGACCAACTCGGATTTTCTTTTAATTTGGCACACATGTTGATCATATAGAGGCATCGAAAAGTCCATTGTTAGGTTCCTGCTCCACTTATTTTCTGAGATACATGCCTCAAAGTTTGTCCTTCACGTCAAAATACTAAAAAAGTGATGTTATTTAATCATTTTTTATAAAAAATCGTACTCATGCAAAATAAAAGTGTTAGATATCTATGGAAACTAGTTACTCCAGGCATTCAGAAAAATAAAGAATGTTCATAATAAAAATTTCTAAGGTACAGGGCTCTTTGAAGTTGTAATCACAAAAACTCGATTTTGCTGATTTTGCTAAAATTGAGGAATTTATTCCAAAAAAAGGAAAACATAACTAAAGGTTTACTCACTTTCTGGTAGTATACAGATGTTTACTATAAATGGTTACACAATGCATAACTTGGATTTCTCACTCCTTCTTGGAAATATTTAAGCTTAAAGATAAGCCATAAGGCAAAAACATGCGTTTTTGGCCATCTTGGCAGCCATTTTTCTCATAAAGGGGGAGCAGTAGAAACTTTAATTTTTTTTAAAACAAGCCACTGATATGTTAGCTATTCACAGGAAAAGAGTTTACTTTTGGTTATTTCTTCCATTAAGAGATATCCTGCTGACAGTATATGCGTGTGACAGTATATGCGACGACCATATGCTTTTGTTTCCCCTCTCATGGACTTAAAATTAATTAAACCAAAAAATAATGATATATTTATTAATAGCTGTATTATCTACCCAATATGTCATGAAATTTAATTTATTAAATCATTGAACAATAAATTAGATAATTGATGAAAACAAGAAATAGTATTTCTCTGATGCCTGAGCATAATGCATTCATAATTATAAAGCACTAAATACTTTCTTGAGAAATTAATTAACATAAAGGAGCTCTAAATATTCTTATTATAAGCAATACCCAATCTTGTGATTGGGATATTCCTGTTTTTAATTGCAGAATTTCTTGAATATCACATGAATATCAGGAAAAGAAATGAGATCTTTTCGTTTGATGTAGGATATTTTATGACAAATTTCATTTGATGGGCTACTAACTGAGCATGGTGATAAAGAGCTATTAATTTCAGCATCGAATTCCATTTTACCTTATTAACAGTTAAATGTTTACAAAATAATTAAATAAATAATTTAATATAAAGCCATGCTTGAAGAATTAAAATTAGTGCAACTAATTTATTCCCATACTGATCTTTACAAAACTGACATGTGTTGAGCACTGATAAGAACTGACAAGAATAAGTTTACTCACTAAAATACTAGTTCACAGATACTATAAAGCATACATTCTATTTTCTACAAAATAATACTGCAGCAAAGAACAAGGGTATAAGGGGTAAGTACTATAAAGAATTTCTTGAAAAATCAATTAAAATAAAAGAGCTTCGAATATTTATCTCATAAGCAATGCCCAATCTTGTGATTGGGATGTTCCTGATTAATGGCTAAGATTGATGGCCAAGAAGGAGTGAGAAATCCAAGTTATGCATTGTGTAACCATTTATAGTAAACATCTGTACACTACCAGAAAGTGAGTAAACCTTTGGTTATGTCTTCCTTTTTTTTGGAATAAATTCCTCAATTTTAGCAAAATCGGCAAAATCGAGTTTTTGTGATTACAACTTCAAAGAGCCCTGTACCTTAGCAATTTTCATTATGAACATTCTAGTATTTTTTTCTGAATGCCTGGAGTAACTAGTTTCCATAGATATCTAACACTTTTATTTTGCATGAGTACGATTTTTTATAAAAAATGATTAAATAACATCACTTTTTTAGTATTTTGACGTGGCGGACAAACTTTGAGGGCATGTATCTCAGAAAATAAGTGGAGCAGGAACCTAACAATTTGGACTTTTCCATGCCTCTATATGATCAACATGTGTGCCAAATTAAAAGAAAATCCGAGTTGGTCGTGCGACCAACTTTTCTTTTTTCTGGTGAGTTGGTATGGAATCACTCATAAGAACAACCTGTAACAAATCAAAAGTGAAATTATAGGGGACTTTTTTGACCTCAGAAAATCTGGAGGTCAATAATTGGACTGAACTAAAAGACTGATTTCCTTTAAACAAACTTTGTTGGAAAATACGTTTAATGAAGAACGTACGGAACATACTTAATGCATATTCTTATATACATACTTAATAAATACAGAAGACATATACATATTCTTCTGAATAAACAGTTTTAAGGATTCCGATTTCGATTCCGCAGCAATGACAGAAATGTAAGCTCGAAAAAAAAACTGTTCCTACTATTAGTTATAGAGCTTTCGACTCCGATTTTGCTTATCAACTCCGACTCTGACATCGAGGACTTGACTCCGACTCCCACTCCGTAGCCATGGCAGAATTACAGGCTCGAAGAAATGACCGACTCCTACTCTTATAATTTTAGAGCCTTTGTTTTAGACTCCGCCGATCGAATTTAACTGACGACTCCAACTCCGAATAGTCGACTCTGACTCTGATTCTGACTCAGCAAACATGGCAGAAATCAGGGACGTCATTTCAAGTTTTTCCAGGGGGGGGGGGCAAAAGGTAAAAATGCAATACAATTTCACCAGAAAACAACAAAAACCACGCCCACTTATATGTAAATACATTAATTTCTCAAAGTCGGGGGGGGGGTGAATGCCCCCCCCCCTGCCCCCCTAAATGACGGGCCTGGCAGAAATGCCGGCCAGGAAAAAAATGACTGACTGCTACTCTTTAAAGCAAGAGCTATACAGACTATTTTTCGTTTTTTATTAATTCGTTTTGTTCACTCTGTTGGTATTCTTTAAAATGCTAAAAATGAATAATTTAGAATTCCATTGGAAATTTCGCCAATATTTTTAACGATAGAATTATTTTTCAAGTTAAAATCCACAAAAATGTACATACACAACAAGAATTTTCTAGTTTGCATTAAATTTTAAAATGTAAAATTGAACGAAAAGCTCTGAGAAATTTTTTTTTATCTTTAGTAAGTCTGACCGTATTGTAAAAAAAAGATTTTTTTTTAAAAGTAATGACACCCATTTGTTACAATAATCCAAATAATAATCCACTATTAACCTTACTCGGAATTTCATCCATATTCTCAGCGAAGCAAAAAGAAAACAGTCTACCGCTGGAACTCACGTGGAATGCAATGTTTTACCTTTAAAAGGAGTTTTGTAAATCAACCGCAAGGTAGCGTATTCGAGCTCTGGAGCTGCCAATCATTATTATTTTATTTTATTTATTTATTCTTTTTTTCATTTTTCTTCTTCTTCTTCTTATTATTTTTTTCGAAGACAAAAAGTATTCATTTAAGAGAATTATTTTTTTTTTGTTTATACAGTTTCTGCAGTATATATACATATTTATTTAATTATTTTCAAGTACTGGCAACGGATTAAAAATTAAATTCGAGGTGTTTTATTTCCAAAACTAGTATTTGTTTTTGATAAAATGTATTTTGATGTACTTTCTATTTTGAATTCTTTTTCGAAAACTATTCAAGAATTTTCATATGAAAGAAATACATGAACTGCATTGTTAAAAAGGTGCTACAACTTTATTTATTCGTTTATTCACTTTTTACGTATCAATTTCATCAGATGAGAGCGACATATTTTGTTTTTAGAAATCAGCTTTAAATGCTAAACAGATATGTTTGACATAATTTGCAGTCTCATAAGGGAATATTCATCAGATACTAGAATGTCGATGTCGGTATATAGGGAAGTAAGCTCGTTCAGTTTTTGGCAAAATTTCTTGCTACATTCAGGCCCGTTATTTAGGGGGGGGGGGCAGAGGGTTTCAATTGCCCCTCCCTCCCCCCAGCTTTGAGAAATCATGGGCGTGGTGTTTTATGTTTTCCGATGAAATTGCATTGTGTTTGGACCCTTTGCCCCCCCCCCCCCCTGGAAAAACATGAAATGACGTCCCTGCTACATTGTATTATGTTCTAAAATATCTTGATTCTTGAATATTTTGATAAAGTTTTGTTTCATTTTGATTTTTTACCTTCAAACATATAAAGCTGCTGGTGTGACATTTCATTACAATATTAATACCCTGTAAATTTTAATTTTCTTTCTTTCAAAACATAATTTTGCGATCCAGGTATTATTCTCCACTTAGCTCTGATTTTTGAGGCGATATTTCGACACCTGTCGGATATCATGTCTAAAAATCTGTTATTCTCTCTTTTTTTTTTTTTAATTGGGGTTTGCATAACGGACTTTTTATGTACTGGATGTTTATTTTCCGTTAAGAAGAGTTTGAAACCATCATTTCTATGGCTCTCAGTGATATAAGTAATAGTGACAATACGGATTCTAGAATATTTCTAAATATAGTAAGTCGGAGGGTTATTCCCCAGCAAAGAAGAAACTAACAAATACGAAATAAATTATCTACTTATATTAAAAACTGAGTATCTTTCTCACTATCTTTCTTTCTATCTTTCTATGTCACGCTTCTTTCTCCTGAACGCCAATGAACTGAAAGTCGAACCAGGTACCGATAGATAGGTAATTTTTCAAGCTTCTTTAGTTTCAATCGATATAATTATACGATTTTAATTAGCGAAGATATCAATTAATAAGTAGTCAAATTTAAAGCGATTAAGCCTAATAAATGATTAAATATGAAATCCATTCTTGCAAACCGTCGTTGCTATGAAACGGTGATAACAATGATAATGAGAATTTTGAATGAAGGTTTAACTAAATCAAACACGAAACTCATAAGCGGACCACTTACGTAAAATTTTTATCGCTAGCTACTGGTAATATTTTGAAACATTTATTTGTTGAAGAGCCATCTACTTATATTAAAAACTGAGTATCTATGTCTGCTTTTTTTCTTTGAGCGACCTGAACTTACTGAAACTTTCTTCACCATCTTGAAGGCGTGAAGCATCTCAATAATTCGAATGATTTTTTTATATAGGAAAAAAGTAAAGGCGTGAAGCGCCTGTAAGCGAGCCGCCATGGCGGGGAGTACTTTCTTTAAATTTTTTTCTCACTACTTCCAGGGCACGAAGTGCCCGTGCAACGCCGGGCCACGTGCGTGGTATGTCTTGAAATCGAATGAACATTAAATTATATCAAATAATATAACTTCAGAATGAGGTAAAAGTTAGAGAAGGGGGACGTTATGCATCAGCATGCCGCAGGAAGCTAATCTAGCTGCCCTGGCAGCTAGTCTACTTATATTAAAAACTGAGTATCTTTCTAACTATCTTTCTTTCTAACTATCTTTCTATGTCACGCTTCTTTCTCCTGAACGCCAATGACCTGAAAGTCGAACCAGGTACCGATAGATAGGTAATTTTTTAGGCTTCATTAGTTTCAATTGATATAATTATACGATTTTAATTAGCGAAGATATCAATTAATAAGTAGTCAAGTTTGAAGCGATTAAGCCTAATAAATGATTAAATATGAAATCCATTCTTGCAAACCGTCGTTGCTATGAAACAGTATAATAACAATGATAATGAGAATTTTGAATGAAGGCTTAACTAAATCAAACACGAAACTCATAAGCGGGCCACTTACGTAGAATTTTTATCGCTAGCTACTGGTAATATTTTGAAACATTTATTTGTTGAAGAGCCATCTACTTATATTAAAAACTGAGTATCTATGTCTGCTTTTTTCCTTTGAGCGAGCTGAACTTACTGAAACTTTCCTCACCATCTTGAAGACGTGAAGCATCTCAATAATTCGAATGATTTTTTTTATATAGGAAAAAAGTAAAGGCGTGAAGCGCCTGTAAGCGAGCCGCCTTGGCGGGGAGTAGTTTCTTTAAATTTTTTTCTCACTACTTTCAGGGCACGAAGTGCCCGTGCAACGCCGGGGCCACGTGCGTGGTATGTCTTGAAATCGAATGAACATTAAATTATATCAAATGATATAACTTCAGAATGAGGTAAAAGTTAGAGAGGGGAGACGTTATGCATCAACATGCCGCAGGAAGCTAATCTAGCTGCCCTGGCAGCTAGTCTACTTATATTAAAAACTGAGTATCTTTCTAACTATCTTTCTTTCTAACTATCTTTCTTTCTAACTATCTTTCTTTCTATCTTTCTATGTCACGCTTCTTTCTCCTGAACGCCAATGACCTGAAAGTCGAACCAGGTACCGATAGATAGGTAATTTTTCAGGTTTCATTAGTTTCAATTGATATAATTATACGATTTTAATTAGCAAAGATATCAATTAATAAGTAGTCAAGTTTAAAGCGATTAAGCCTAATAAATGATTAAATATGAAATCCATTCTTGCATTGCAAAACGTGGTTGCCATGAAACAGTAATAAAAATGATAATGAGAATTTTGAATGAAGGCTTAACTAAATCAAACACGAAACTCATAAGCGGGCCACTTACGTAGAATTTTTATCGCTAGCTACTGGTAATATTTTGAAACATTTATTTGTTGAAGAGCCATCTACTTATATTAAAAACTGAGTATCTATGTCTGCTTTTTTCCTTTGAGCGAGCTGAACTTACTGAAACTTTCCTCACCATCTTGAAGGCGTGAAGCATCTCAATCATTCGAATGATTTTTTTATATAGGAAAAAAGTAAAGGCGTGAAGCGCCTGTAAGCGAGCCGCCTTGGCGGGGAGTAGTCTCTTTAAATTTTTTTCTCACTACTTTCAGGGCACGAAGTGCCCGTGCAACGCCGGGCCACGTGCGTGGTATGTCTTGAAATCGAATGAACATTAAATTATATCAAATAATATAACTTCAGAATGAGGTAAAAGTTAGAGAGGGGAGACGTTATGCATCAACATGCCGCAGGAAGCTAATCTAGCTGCCCTGGCAGCTAGTTTGCTATTAAAAAGCGAAATCGTCACTTTGAGGCGAATTAGCCTGACAATCAGGCAATTCGACCCACTCCATCAGGATATATGTTCCACTAAAATGACACTATAAAGCTTATTATGCTTGCAAATGTAATTATATGAATGACATAATGAAAATTTAAATTAACTTTAAATTGAGAAAATGAGATTTTACATTATTTTGTCTCATACTTACGATTTTTAGCACTATTTCGTTTTCAAAACTTACTTCTTTGATGGTACACTAGGCAAACGTTTGGTGCAGCTATCCACGCAAGTCTTATACACTTTATGTGTGGGCAACATCCCCCTGTTCGGTCATCAGTGGGGCAAATAACCCGTTTATCAGGTGGGGCATATAACCTTTCTGTAAAGGTTATTTCACTTGCCCCACCCCGACCCTGGTGTTCAAACAGAAAGCACATATGATCGTAATTAGTGTTAAGAGCATTTCTTATGATGTTCTATAACTGTTTAATCAGAACAATCAGTCATTACTTATCTAAAAGTAAAATTAGAACTTAGATCACGTGCTACAAAATGCCACACTTACCTTTAGGTGTCCTTTAAAATCGGAATTATGGGTAGAAATCAGAGGAAAATTACTGTATGTTTTGTCAAGACACTTCTTTGTACACTTCTACTTCTGAAAAAAAAAAAAAAAAAAAAAGATCACCAATTGATACTTTTTTTAATTTCGAAATTTTATGCAGAATTATTCCCAGCTATATGTTGTTCCCGTGGTGCCACCGACATGCCTGCGTAAATTAAAGTTAGAAAGAAAAAGAAATAAATAAAAATCTGATATGAACAGCAAATTTTAATAAAATTTAAAATGTGGTTTGGATGATTTTACGTCCATTCTTTTCTGCATTGAGAAGAGAGTTCCTAAAAACCCCAACACACGTTTATGCGATTTGCTGCTCATTTATAACATTGTTTTCCTTTCTGTTACGATATTTATATTTTGCTGATCGTTTAATATGTTTTGATTTCATTTTCTTAAAGTGGTTTTAAACTGAAATAGAGCAGCTCATCAAAGATTGCATCTTTAGTTGGGTTACTTGTATTTGAGAAATTAATTTAAAAACTTTCATAGTTTAGAGACTAAAAATTTTATGCTTCAAAATTTTCTGGAAAACCCGCATCTCTCGTTTTTACCTCGAAACCTCTTAAAGAAATTTTTACTGGAATGGTACTATTTTGTTGAAGTTTTTTTTAACAACTCCCTGCTTTCGGAAATAATAATTACTTTTGTGATGATAAAAACCTCTGTGTGAAAATAAAATCTACCATTGCAAAAAAAAAAAAGTGCAAAAGAGCAAAATATTACAGACACTTGTTTCTGGGGAACAAGGAAAATGCATTGACAAAAAGGGCTTTTTCAATACAAAAAGGAAGAGAAAGTAAGCTCATGGGTGTTAACTTTCACTGTCCTAATTATCCTCCACTTTATAATGGTTGTCCAAAATCCTTTCGCACTTTCAGATATGAAATACAATTATAATACAGTCGACACTCGATATAAAGACCATCTTCGTTCCAAAGAAATAGGTCTTTATAACAGGTGGTCGCAGAGGCGTATTTGGACATGAGGCTGCCCTGGGCTTTTGAAACTGGCCGCCCCCACCCTGAAGTGTTGAGTTTCAGAGTTGTAAAAAAAAAATATATATTTACTTCACATAAAACGTATTTTCAAGGTAAACCGTGCAAAGCGCGGCCACACAGCTAGTTAAACATGAAATAGGTTGGTTGTTAACAACCAGCCAATTGGTAAAAATTCGTCTTTTGCGAATCTTAACTTTTACTACTACAAATCTGCTCTTACATTATTATAAATCAACATTTTTAGTACTTAATTACATTAAGAACTTTCGAAATTTAAAACAGTTTTCGAAATGAATAATCTTTACATATTTGTTTCAAAAATAGTTTTAAAAAATTTAAAAACTTGTTTAAAGATTTAAATGAAAAAAAAAATGTTACTAGACTTTATCAACAACTTGCAATTGGAATAAAGTAAACGAATAACGAAATAACAATGATATTAAAACAATCTGTGCTAGTCCAACAGATGCAGCGACAGCGTTTGCAGACTTAATGGTGCGACATCGATGTCGATGTTTTCGAAACATTGTTAAAACATTGAGGTTTTTACTATCGATGTTACCATCGAAAAAAAAAATCTTCACTTTGCATGGAAAAAGTGCCGCCCCCCCCCCCAATCGTGCCGCCCTGGGCTATAGCCCATTAAGCCCATACGTAAATACGGCACTGGGTGGTCGGTATAACAGGTAGAATTTTTGTGTTTCGGGAATCAAGTTGGGACTTTTCCCACTGGTCTTTATAATGGCATGGTCTTTATAACGTGTGGTCGTTATAACGAGCGTCGATTGTATTACTTCTTCTCAAAAATGAATGTTGTTTTTACAGTATGACACAGTTATTGTTGCATTAATTTTACAGTAATAAACTGTAAAACTGCTAATTTTACAGTTGTAAACTGTAAAATTGTTAGTTTTCAGTAATAACTGTAAAATTGCTACTTTTCAGTAATAAACTGTAAAATAGCTAGTTTTACAGTTTATTACCGTGCATTTTAGTTTTAAACTGGAACCTCTGCTGCCAGTATTATACTGCAAAAACAACTTTTTTTTGCAGAGTAAGATTGGTATAAATGAGCCTGATGAACCTGAAAGCCTCTACAAGATTCAGAACAGGCTACTAAATGCAGATTCTTTCTCAGATTCCTGCCCCAGAACGGTATAACGGTGACTTTTCACTTTGCGAGGGCCACTATAAACATTCAGAATGCTTCGAAATTCGCTCAAGGTCCTCCCTTAGAAAACTTCCTCTTCACTGACACACACACACTGCTCCCTTTTTTTGCTTTATTTTTTTACCACTATGCTGAAGCCCTGCCTCTGCAAAGCTTATATACTTTTTTATCTGATACTCACTACGAAGAAAAAAGAAAGAAAAAGAAACCGTTCTACCGTCTTAGGAGGGAGGCCCAAAGTTAGGGACCACTTCTTGATCTTTTCTCTCTTTTTTTTTATATATCCTTCGAAGTCCCGGAACCATCTGACTTTAGTGGGGCAGGCGAATTTCTCCCACCCCCCTCTCCCCCTGTCAAATCCATGGCACCGAGCGCCGTTAGGCCTAGCGGAGAATGGCGGCCAGCCGCTGCAGAAGGCAGCAGACTCACCTATGCTGCAGAAAAATCGTCTGCTTAGCTGGGAATATATTTATCGTGTGCAACAAGATTGGATTTTTTTAATTTGTGCATTCGTGGAAATTTACTCTGTGCTGTGTGCTATTTTTTTGTCTCTCTGGAGATACACTTGATTACCTTTTTTGGAATATTATTTCTCGCCGGCGGACAGTGCGAGGAACCCGGGGAGTTTCGCAATCGGAGAGCCGGGACTGGCTGCCGTACTTGGATTAGGCTTAATAGCGGCAAAGTAAGTGATATTGCTGTCAAATTTTGTGCTACCCAAGTTTGTTTTGATCCACAAAACTCCTTGCATATGTCATACTAACTTCAAGTTCAGGTCTGACTTTGACTCTATCATATGCAAAACGGTGCATATGAATTTCAAAAATTGCGTGACCATGTCATCGTCTGCTATTGAAAGTTTCAGCGCTGACCGCTAAGCGCCCCCCTAAAATTGTCTCAAACTCTAGCTGACCCTACCAATCACATTTCACATATTGATCGCAAAATTTAAAATTCGTTCCGGTGGTACAGATCGTTTCTTAGTGAAAAACTAAGCTTAAATATTTATTCCTGAGCTTATATTTCATGAAAATATATTAGAAAATGCAATGTTTACATCAATGTTTGCATCAGCTAAATTCGTTCTTTATTTTTGAAAGGTATGTATAGAAACATGAATTCGTATCGAAATAGTTTTGCTGTCTGCAGTGTCACATGATTTCGCTAAATTTATATTTCCACTTCATTTTTTTTTTAATGTTAATTGGTTACACAACAAAAAATAAACACAACACTTCTAGAAAATACCGCTAAGTTCTTCATAAACAAATGAAAATTGCTTGGTGTTTACTTTTAGTTCCTGAAGGTTTAAAGGGAAACATACGTTAAAGTAGCAAAAACTTTACAGCTATTTAATAATATTAAAATTTCTTAAATTATGAGTTTTTTGAAAATTGGTTTAGTGACCTAATAAGTCTGCGTTTTTCGTAGTTTATTTCGAAAATACGTGCTAACTTTTTTGTTTACAAAAGGATTAAAATTAGAAAATGAATTTCAATCAGAGATTCGTTTTTATGTTGCAAAATTACAATGTTTACTTCAATGTTTGTATCAAGCAGAATTCGTTCTTTATTTTGATAGATGTGTAATAGCAACACAAATTTGCACCGAAATAGTTTTGTTGCAAACGGTGTCGTGTGGTTTCACTAGTTTGATATTTGCTCTTCACTTTTCAAAAAATCAGCTGGTTACACGGTACAAAATAAACAAAACATTTCTGGAAAATACCGACAAGTTGTCTATTAAACAGTAAAAATTGTTTGGTGTTTACTTTTAGTTTTTAGAGAATTAAAGAGAAATACTTTTCTTAGTAGCAATAAATTTACAGCTATTCAATAATCTTGAAATTAGTAAAAACTTGAGTGTTTTGACAATTGGTTTAGTGACCTAATAGGCCTAAATATTTATTAGTTTAATTTAGAAAGACACTCTTTCTACTTAGGTAGCGAAATTGTTAAAATTTGAAAATAAATTACAGTTTTAGATTTGTTTTTAATTTACGAATATTTTCCTCAACGTTTACATCAAGTAGAATAAACACATTATTCTTGAAAGATATTTAAGAGTAACATGATTTTATATTGAAACAGTTTTTTGTAAGCGGTGCCGTTTGATTTCGCTAATATTAGTTACACTTTAATATTATATTTTCAAAATAACTATTATTTACGTTGCAGAAAACAACAAAACATTGCTAGAAAATACTGATAAGTTCTTTATTAAATAGTACAAATTGTTTGTTTACTTTTAGTATTTAAGGAATGAAAAGGAAACATATGACAAAGTAGCAAAATTAATTTACTGTAGTTTAATAATCTTAAAGCTTCAGAAAGCATGAATTTCTTAAAAATTGATTTAATGGCCTAATGAGTCTAATTATTTGTTAGTTTTTTGCATAAATACATGCTTACGCCTTAGTTAACGAAACGGTTAAAAAGAAAATGAATTGCAATGTGAAGTTCAGTTTTATTTTGAAAAATTGTAATGTTTTTTAATGTCTATACCGAGCTGAAATCGTTCCTTATTTTGGAAAAATATGAAATAGTAATACGAATTTGCTTCGAAATGATATTGTTGTAAGAGGTATCGAATTAATTTTCTTGATTTATGTTTACATCTCTTTTTTAAAACTGTCAGTTAGTTACACTGAAAAAAATAAACACAACATTTCTAGAAATATACCGACAAGTTGTTCATAAAAAAGTAAAAATCGTTTTGTGTTTACTTTTTGTTTCTAAAGAATTTAAGGGAAACATGTGTCAAAGTTATAATAAATTTACAACGATGCAATACACTGAATTTTTTTTTCAAAACATGTGTATTTTGAAAGCAGGTTTAGTGACCCAATTAGTCTAATTATTATTCGGTGATATTAGAAACAAATTTTGTTTGATCTACTCTTACTCAGTGTTTACTTTTTGCATCGAAAGAATTTAAGGGAAACATATGTCAAAGTTATAATAAATTTACAACGATGCAATACACTGAATTTTTTTTCAAAACATGTGTATTTTGAAAGCAGGTTTAGTGACCCAATTAGTCTAATTATTATTCGGTGATATTAGAAACAAATTTTGTTTGATCTACTCTTCCTCAGTGTTTACTTTTTGCATCGAAAGAATTTAAGGGAAACATATGTCAAAGTTATAATAAATTTACAACGATACAATACACTGAATTTTTTTTCAAAACATGTGTATTTTGAAAGCAGGTTTAGTGACCCAATTAGTCTAATTATTATTCGGTGATATTAGAAACAAATTTTGTTTGATCTACTCTTACTCAGTGTTTACTTTTTGCATCGAAAGAATTTAAGGGAAACATATGTCAAAGTTATAATAAATTTACAACGATGCAATACACTGAATTTTTTTTCAAAACATGTGTATTTTGAAAGCAGGTTTAGTGACCCAATTAGTCTAATTATTATTCGGTGATATTAGAAACAAATTTTGTTTGATCTACTCTTACTCAGTGTTTACTTTTTGCATCGAAAGAATTTAAGGGAAACATATGTCAAAGTTATAATAAATTTACAACGATGCAATACACTGAATTTTTTTTCAAAACATGTGTATTTTGAAAGCAGGTTTAGTGACCCAATTAGTCTAATTATTATTCGGTGATATTAGAAACAAATTTTGTTTGATCTACTCTTACTCAGTGTTTACTTTTTGCATCGAAAGAATTTAAGGGAAACATATGTCAAAGTTATAATAAATTTACAACGATGCAATACACTGAATTTTTTTTCAAAACATGTGTATTTTGAAAGCAGGTTTAGTGACCCAATTAGTCTAATTATTATTCGGTGATATTAGAAACAAATTTTGTTTGATCTACTCTTACTCAGTGTTTACTTTTTGCATCGAAAGAATTTAAGGGAAACATATGTCAAAGTTATAATAAATTTACAACGATGCAATATACTGATTTCTTTTTCTTTCAAAACATGTGTATTTTGAAAGCAGGTTTAGTGACCCAATTAGTCTAATTATTATTCGGTGATATTAGAAACATTTTTTTTTTTTTGATCTGTTCTTACTCCTAATGAAATGATTAAAATTGGAAAATGGACTGCGATTTTTCGAATTATTTTTGTTTTGTAAAGCCGCATACAATGTTTTTAATTTAACATCAATTCGAAATTTTTGCGATATTTGTAAAGCAAATTCTTTTCAATATATTTTGCGAAATATTGTTTGGGAAGGGCAGTCTGTATCATAACTTTCTGTTTTTTTAGAGACAAGATTGAAAGCTACCTACGTTCAGTATGTTATATGTTAAAAAAATTAACTAACGATTCTAGTAATGAACATGAAGTATTTTACAAGATTTTCTCTGTGATTATCAACTGAACTAAATGCGTTATCACCACACAGTTTGAAATTGTTTAGAGTAAAAAATCGTAATTTCACTAAAATTTTCACTAATTTTGCCAAGTTTCACTGTCACTGTTCACTGTCACTTATATTTTTTCGATTATATATTCACCTATATTATTTAGTTTTTTTTTCATACTAGTTTGCTGCAGAATTTTTAGTATTTTGTTGTTATTTTCGTATTTACGACTTGCAGGATATTGAGTTTTAGTTTCATATTAAAAAGAATACTTTTCGCTTCAATAAGCTGTTTCACGATGTTTCTAATCAAAATTCGAAATTATTTTTGTATTATTCTTGAAAAAGCGTTATCACTCCATTTCTGAATAAATAATTTTCCCCATATCATGTACCCATGACAGCTATTACTGAGAAATATTGAAATAATATTATTCATTATTTCCATACTAAGATGCGTTGAATTAAAAATAGTGGAATAAGGTTTTAGGGCCCTGCTCCACATCAGCGGAAAACGCAGCCGAAACCGAAGGCAGAAACCGAAAATCCGGGTACTTTCCATAGGAACACCATGTAATCCATTTTACGTTTCTGTTTTATTTTTCTGCTTTACGTCACACATTGTGGAGCAGGGCCCTTACTGTAGAATTTACACTTGAAATTAAATATCTACAAAGAAACAATGTAAACGCGAAAAGATCCTAAAGTTATCAAAAATAATTCCATTGATTGGAGCTTGTTTTGGCTGAAATTATTTTTATCTTCATCGGGATGATATTCACTTCGCTGAAACTTTTCTTGTGATCTATGTATATGTTTCTGCCTTAGCACCGGCTAAGGGGTGGTGACTTACTGTTTTATATAATAATATTATTTAACTAGAATTTTAATCTCTGGATGACTTTTCCTATCATTTCATCCAAATGATAAATTTTTAGTGAAAATGTTTCTTTTCCTTTGCCTCTGTTTGTTTTCCAATTATTGTTTTAATCATAGTATTGAAGAAAACCATCTCAAATACTAAAACGCTTTAAACATATAATGTATTATTAAATTGTACTGGGTTCCATTTGTAAATCCTTATCCGGATGTTAAATTGACAAATTTGAATAGCTACTCAATCAAAAGAAATATTCCATTTTGTTTCTTGTTTTGAAAAATTGAAAATGTATCAAATTAATATTTGCAGTTCTGGACTTCATTTGAAACAGATCTTATAATTTTGACATTACAACATTTCAAATTTGAATGCCACTTTTTTTCCAGCTGAACTAATAATGAATGTCGCTAAAAAGAGAAAAGAATATGCATTCGCATACAGCAAAAAATGACTGAGATTTTTTTTCCTCCCAAAATGTTAGAATTGTTTACGAACATACCTGTGCGCTATCAAATGTGTGAAAATCACTTGATGGGGGACGGGGCATTCATGATGGAAAAAAAAAATCCCCAAGCAAAGAGCACCCTCGCAATGAGACTAAGCATATACTGCAAAAAAAAAAAAAAAAGGCTATTGTTTTTACAGTATAATACTGGCAACTGAGGTTCCAGTTTAAAACAGTAAAATCACAGTAATAAACTGTAAAACTAGCTATTTTACAGTTTATTACTGTACAATTAGCTGTATTATACTGTAAAAACAACATCAATTTTTTACAGTGAAACCTAGCTTCAGAGGTGAATCAAGCTAGATGAAAATTATTACTTATTTTAATTATTACAAAAAATAGCATTTTTTAGCAATTTTTGTAGAGAAAGCATGTTTGTACATTAAAAATATTACCAATTGCAAGAATGATTTTTTCTGTGTCTGTTGTAATTCATTTCTATCTTCCAAGTTTCATAGAACTGGAATATAACCTTTTTTTCCGATTTTAAATACAATTCTAAGCCTTAATGCACTAGATTTACTAATCGATACTAATGCTATATCCTATTTGTATACAAATTAAATTCTTGTAATTCATTTTAGTAAACAAAAAGATTTCATATTTTTTCTCTTGATTCTGCTTCTCTTTCGATGTTAAATACTTATTTTTTTGCAAATAAAACTATCTATAAGGGAACTGTCTTGTTTTGAATTTAAATCGAGAATTTAATTTCATTATTACACTAATTGAAATTTGTACAAAAGTTACAAACTCTGCCGTTACTGTAAACCATATCAACCTGGTATCCACAATATTCCAACTTGAAAAGTTGCGAAGTTACAAACTTTTGTTGCAATTCCAAGTAAAATAACCATATTATAGATATGATATTTTACTATATGACTATTTATTCCTCTTCATAGTCAACATAGAAAGTTTCGTGAATTCCATGACATATTAGTTTAAATATAGTCAAAAACAAATTTATAAGTAATGTAAGGTGCCAATAATTAATATATTATTCACTTTTATGGAGCCATTCAGGCTTATAAGCCCCGCCGGATTCAGTGCCACAGCTATTAGTTTTCATGATTACACCTAACACAGTATACTGATAATCATTCTTTTTTTAGAGGTAGTGGTTTTCAAAGAAGTGTCTGGAATAATATACATTAATCGCAACTGATTTTTACCAATAATTTCGATTTTAAAGGAAACTAAATGGGAAGTGTGGTATTTTTTATCAGGTAATCTAAGTTAGTATTTTTAAGAACTTTAATATAAACAATGACCGTCCCATTGACCGGTTTATTTTTCCGATTAAATAGTAAGAGGCATCTTAAGAAAGACTCAAAATTTATTGCTGTAATATAGGCTTTCTGTTTCAACAAAAGAATGGGGCGGATAACCTACAGAAAAAGGTTATATGCCCCATCTAATTTACTGGTTATTTGCACCACTCATGACTCAGCAGAGGGATATTCCCCATTTTAGATATAAATTTATAAAAATTAATCAGATATTTGAACCAAAAATTTGCAATGTACAATAAAAGATGCAATGGTTGCGGAAAGTTAAAAAGCAAAACAGTGGTAAAAGCAGTAAATTTAACACAAAACCATGTAAAACCTTATTTTCCTAATTTCAAGTTCATTTTAATATCTATTACGCTTCTTACAATGATTTGCATTAATTCAGCTCACTACCAAATTTCTTAATTATAATAATTTTGATATCTGCTGTTTTAATTAAAATATATATTCTGGTAAAGAGTGGTTTATTGCCTGGTTGTTAGATCAATTGGGCTATAAGGAATAATTTCGTTTTTTTTTATAAAATATAATTTATTTCGTACTTGTTACTGCTGATCAATTTTATACAGCATCAAAACCTAAATTAAGAAAAGCGTTAGGCATTATTTTTAATTTTTCTTTAATCCGACAGTTCTCACACGTGTTTTCTTTTAGGCAAGGAGTATGGGGGTGACAAGAAATAACTTAGACCCGCATGCTACATTAACTTCAATGCTAATAAAAATATTGTGACCAAACTTCAAAATTAGTATGAGTACAATATTTCGTCTATAATGTATGTAAACGTTTTCAAAGTGGTTACCTTTAACCTTAATACAGAGCTTTAAACGTGTCACAAAATTTGCGGCTATTTACCGCAACTCACTGATATTTCATCACATTCCTTACACAAGGAATTCTTTGGGGATGTCAAAGCTCTATGAGGTTTAACACACACCTTTATCTTAAAGTTGGACCAAACAGAATAAGAAAACTAGCAGCCCTGAAGAATTCTTTATGTAAGGAATTGGATAAAATAGCAGTAAGTGAGTTGCGGCCCATAGCCGAAAATTTTGTTAGCCACTTTAAAAACGTTTAAATATATTAGACCAGTTGTATAATTGTATTCATATTTATTCAGAAATTTTATCCTAACATTTTTATTAGCATTAAAGTTATAATGTAGCATCTGCCCAAGTTATTTCTTGTCACCCTGAACAATGTGTAAAATTATTGTTACAAAATAAACTAAGACAATTATGAAATATATAGGTTTAAAAAATATACTTTTTTTCTCTTAGAGATAAAATTTTTCAGACCTTGGATAAGACTAAAATAGCATATACTCTTCAGTTTAAGGGTGGAGAAACCTTGGCCATTGTACAAACGAAAGTGGTTGTACCGTTAATGACCTTGATAAGTGATAAACATTAGAAAAATACCTCCAAATACAGAACTGATTTGGAAAGCTCAAAAGCCTTGACAGTCTATCTTATACAATTAAAACTGTTGTGCCGTAAATGGCCTTGAATGACTGATAAACATTGAGAAGATTCCTCCAAATACAGAACCGATTTGGTGTGAGGAGCTTGACGAAATCTTATCGCCATCTCGTATTATCAAGAAAGAGAAAAATGAAATATTTTCCTTTTCTACACGAGTAGCTCCAATAATACGAATTTGAATCGCCCATCATGATTTTATTTTAACAAAATGTTTGTCTCTTACACCAGCAATTGTGTTATACATCTGACCAGGAAACCACACTAATAGTGCAATATAGTTGACGATTCTATTAAAGAACAAATTAATGACATGCGCACCTACAAAACGATTAGTTTATTACTATACTAGCTGCGTGGCCCGGCTCTGCGCGGTATACCTTGAGAATAAAATTTATGTCAAGTAATGCGTGTCTATAAAAGTCCCGATTAGATTAAAGTCGACATTTTGCGCAGTACGAAAAATGAATCAATCGCCAAAAAAGTTTTAAATCCCCGCTACAGGAAAAGCAAAAGCAAGAATTTTATTTGTTTATGTTCAAGAACAAAATGGCAACACCTTTTTGTTATCAATAATTTATTTCACGCTATTTAATTTCTTTCACGCTCGTGCAGACGATTTTTATAAATCCAATTTAAAATGGATATTTCCAAATTTTCAAATGCCCATATCTTTTTTCAGGGTGGAGATAGCGATTAGTGGTTTTGAAAACCTTGGAAGGAAACTTTCCTAACAGGTATTTTTTGCGTTCTTTCGAATGAGACCAAGATCGAGAAGATCCGATAAGTATTTTGCTAGATAGAGCCATTTTGAAGTCCTTTATTCGAAATTCGAACGGATCGGTACTTTTTTCCCGCTCAAAAACCACCCTATGATCCTTCCCGGGTGCCCAAGTATCTCCCTGCCAAATTTCGTCCAGATCCAACGTAAACTGTGGATTTGTCTAAAGTACATACATACATATAAACATATAAACATATCTATTCTTTGTTTTATTTATGTGGATTAAAGAAGATTTTCTTAATAAAAGAAAAACGAAAATAAATCTACCAATTTTTCTTTTCAAATGAGAAAAACTAATGACAATAAATATATATATTTACATATCTATATTTTTTTTTTCGTGGTAGAATATAAATGGAAAGGTAGCTCAAATGCAACGAATTAAGTGTATGGAAAATATGGTAGTTTTATCTACTTATATTAAAAACTGAGTATCTTTCTAACTATCTTTCTATCTTTCTTTCTATCTTTCTTTCTATCTTTCTATGTCACGCTTATTTCTCCTGAACGCCAATGAACTGAAAGTCGAACCAGGTACCGATAGATAGGTAATTTTTCAGGCTTCATTAGTTTCAATCTATATAATTATACGATTTTAATTAGCGAAGATATCAATTAATAAGTAGTCAAATTTAAAGCGAATAAGCCTAATCTACTTATATTAAAAACTGAGTATCTTTCTAACTATCTTTCTAACTATCTTTCTTTCTAACTATCTTTCTATGTCACGCTTCTTTCTCCTGAACGCCAATGAACTGAAAGTCGAACCAGGTACCGATAGATAGGTAATTTTTCAAGCTTCATTAGTTTCAATCTATATAATTATACGATTTTAATTAGCGAAGATATCAATTAATAAGTAGTCAAGTTTAAAGCGATTAAGCCTAATAAATGATTAAATATGAAATCCATTCTTGCATTGCAAAACGTGGTTGCCATGCCATGAAACAATAATAAAAATGAAAATGAGAATTTTGAATGAAGGCTTAACTAAATCAAACACGAAACTCATAAGCGGGCGACTTACATAGTATTTTTATCGCTAGCTACTTGTAATATTTTGAAACATTCATTTGTTGAAGAGCCATCTACTTATATTAAAAACTGAGTATCAATGTCTGCTTTTTCTCCTTTGAGCGAGCTGAACCAAGGGCGGATCCAGCTTCTGGTTAAGGAGGGGGTCATTTTCGGAAAGGGGGGGTCAAAGTGCAATTTTTGTGCAAAAATGGAGGTGGTTTGGCAGTTTTTTCGTAAAATAAGTCCCAAAAATGCAATTTTTTGCTATATTTGGTCGGTTAAGGGGGGGGGGGGTCATGATCCCCATGACCCCACTCTGGATCCGCGCCTGAGCTGAACTTACTGAAACTTTCCTCACCATCTTGAAGGCGCGAAGCATCTCAATAATTCGAATGATTTTTTTTATACAGGAAAAAAGTAAAGGCGTGAAGCGCCTGTTAGCGAGCCGCCTTGGCGGGGAGTAGTTTCTTGACATTTTCCTCACTACTTTCAGGGCACGAAGTGCCCGTGCAACGCCGGGCCACGTTCGTGGTACGTCTTGAAATCGAATGAACATTAAATTATATCAAATAAAACTTCAGAATGAGGTAAAAGTTAGAGAGGGGGGACGTTATGCATCAACATGCCGCAGGAAGCTAATCTAGCTGCCCTGGCAGCTAGTAAATGATTAAACTTCCAAGACATTTTTTCTTACCGTTGCCATTTTGAATTAAAACGTTAATTAAATTATTGAACTATTTAAAATTCCAAGATATTTATTTCTTTCCGTTGCGATTTTGAATTAAAACGTTAATTAAGTTGAACTTTTTAAAATGAAAGAGTGTTAGTTTTTTCATTGTCATTTTGAATACGTGTTATAACAAAGTTCTAACAATTGTTTTTATTCTAATTATTAATGACATATTTTTTCCCAGGTACCATTTTGAAAATGTGTTTTTAAATAAAATCGCAATTGCTGTTTTTAGAAGGGACTTTTTCTGGCTTCGATCCAAATATTAAAAGAACTTTTTCGTTTAGAATTTTGCAATTAATTTTACCGGAAGAAAGCGGTTTGGAAATAATTGTTTTTGGAAAGGAATTTTATTTGTTATTTAGGGAGAATGCTAAGTATGCGCTACTTGACATCGTCTTTATTTTTGAGGAAGCATGTGCAAATAATTCGATTGATTCTTTGATGCAGGAAAGCTTTTTAGCGAGCCGCTTTAGCGGGGAGTAGTTTATTAAACTTTTCCTTGGTACTTTAAAGGCGAGCCGCCTTGGCGGCGAGTAGTGAATTGAAACTTTCCTCGCTACTGTAAAGGCGAGCCGCCTTGACGGCGAGTAAACTGTTTAAACTTTCCTCATTTCTTTAAAGGCGAGCCGCCTTGGTGGCGAGTAGTTTCCTCAAACTGCCTTCACTACATTACAGCCCGTGCAACGCCGGGCTACGCAGCTAGTTTGATTTAAAAAAGGAAAAAAAATATTTTTGTTGATGAAAAATATACGTTCGATTTCCTCTGATTCAATCGCAACGAAATATTTTTCTTTCAACGTAAATTTTATTTTTAAGGGCAAAGAAAAAGCGCGATACATACGAATAAGCGATATAATGAGGCGGGATGTAACGAGGGGTCACTGTAGTAAGTATAAAGCAAACAAAACGTTTTTAGTTTTGTTAAACTGAAATTAAACCGTTAGAACGACACAATAGTAAAATTGATTTGACTGTGGATCTCAATGGAATTTATTTCAACTTGAGAGTAATTATGGAAAACACACTTTTATATAGGATAGATTGATCAGCAAATAAATATACCCCACGGAATGAACAGAAAGGTTTTTTTTATTTTCAATGGCAGTAGCAAACTTTATTCTTTTTCGTTTCAAAGGAAGAAACCAGAAAGTGCTCTGTTTACCTATTAGGGCCCCGCTCCACATTAACGTAAAGCAGAAAAATAAAGCAGAAACGTAAAATGGATTACATACCCCCCCCCCCCCCCCCCCCCGATTCCTATGGAAGTACCCGGGTTTTCGGTTTCTGCCTTCGGTTTCGGTCACGTTTTACGCTGATGTGGAACAGGGCCTTTACAGTTGAGAGTGTTCATTTACTAAATTGGTGCAGTTTTTTCATTTCAACCCTCCAGAAAAAATGCGGAGAAACAAACGTTCTTCCAACTTTTAAAACTAGTTACATTATCAATTAAAATGTTTTCACTGTCATGTGGCGCGCTACAGTTTTATGAATTTTTCAAACTGAAATTGTGCGGAAGTGTTTATTCACTCGTCGATCTGAAAATAGTATATAATTTCTTAATAAGAATGTAAAGAACAATGAATTTATTTACCATTTTTAACGCAGAAAAATGCATTTCTCTGCATTTAGTGGTGATAAAGTTAAAAGACTTTTGCACTGCAAGATGCAAATTTAAAAGCAACGCTTTTATTAGTTTCAGCTCTCTGCTTGCTTGTAATTGACTCTGAAAATACGCTTTTATACAGTTGATCAAACTAAAAAGGAAAACGTGATTCTTGACCTGAGAATAAAATTACTGGCTAGAAAATGAATGTTACTGCTCTAAAAAGCGTGGGGCGCTTTGTATGACATTTTAAAACTAACTCTGCATTTCAGAATGAAACTGGTGAAAACTTAGTAAAAACCAAAAAGCAACGTTCAAAAGCATAAATAGGTCAAGTTAAAAATCGGCAAACATGTTTCAAAGGCATAAAGCCTCCTTCTTCAGTGCCAAGCAAGAAATAGAAAGAAACAAAGTACCGTTCGTGTTAAAGGAACACGAAAATTATGTTAAAAAGAATGAACTTTCAAAGTCCTCAATTGTGAAACACTGTTGGGACACAGGCCATAGATTTGTTTTCTCCGAAGCTAAAATTATTTGCAAACCTTCAACTGTTGGTGAGTTAGATTTCTTAGAAGGGTTTCATGTTCACAAAAATTTAAGTAATATTTATAACGAATGCTTTGCAGTTCCACACATCTCGCCAATTTTACTTTATGCTTTTAAATTTTCCGATAACGCCACGCCAAATCCGGGTTCGGCACACGCTGACACCTGATTGGCTTAGCTTTCGCTCCTTTTCTATTTAAGCTCTCCCGGTACTTTGGTTCTTTCTATTTCTTGCTTGGCACTGACGAAGGAGGCTTTATGCCTTTGAAACATGTTTGCCGATTTTTACTTGACCTATTTGTGCTTTTAGACGTTGCTTTTTGGTTTTTACTCATTTTCGCACAAAGTGAACTGTTTTTAATAGTGAAAAATTGTAACGATTGATATTGAGCACACCACGCTTTCAGAACATGGACATTGAATTTCTCGCCAGTAGTTTTATTCTTTTGTTAATAATTATGTTTTACTCTCTCTTTTTAGTTTGATTAACCCTAAAAGCGTGTTTTTTAGTTTTTTTTAAACTATAATATTTTTTCGGTATTTGTATCTGAACAAGCAGTCTTTCATACTTCATATCGCGTTAAAAACAATTTCTTATCATTTCCTATATACCCACTGCTCACCGCGCAAGATCCATCTGAGCATCTTTTCCAGCCAAATGCACCTAACCATTACTCAACAACCGTTCCTTTTATTATGTTCCAGACGAACAATGACTTTCCGCGGAATGAAGATATCTAACACTTCGAGTACAACTTTTCAATTGGAATAATAGATATTAATGACACAGGTATCGGAGGTAACCTAGCACATCCAATAACAACTTGGCTTTTGATTTACGGCGCTTCCGTTCGAACATCTTCATCCCCCCCCCCTTAACGCCGTAGTCAATAAATTACAAACAGCTGCGATGGGCCAAACAGAATATAATGGAATCTATCCAAGAAGAGCTGTGATGATGTGCGATTAATTATCAGAATTAGCGGTCAGAGTTGACTCAGTTTTCTGAAGCAATGGATTGACACAAAGATCATTTTGGGGATGTTGAATTATTTATCCATACATCAAGCAGTTGGTGTTGCTTTTTGTAATAAAGCATAATAAATGTACCGTGTCATTAACTTGACTTAAAATAAAACTTTTAATCTACGTCTGATCTGAAATTTTCGTTAATGATTTATTTGTAATCTTGACTGCTGACTGCAGATTAATCTGTGTCCTTTGCTCTTTTGTGCAGAGACTAATCTGTGATTAATTCAGAAGGATTAGGTGAGCAATGTGGTCAATGGAAAAAAGTTGTTGAAGACAAAAACTTCAGTTTTAAAATGGGATGATAGATATTTTTTAATTGAGTAATCAAGAAATTTGCTCATTAGGATCAGGTGAGCAATGTGGTCAATAGGAAAAAGTTGTTGAAGACAAAAACGAAAGTTTTGCAATGGGATGATAGTTATTTTTTAATTGAGCAATTAAGAAGGTTGATTATCAGGATCAGATTAGCTATGTGGTTAATTGAAAAAAAAGGACAAAAACTAAAGTTTTAAAATGGGACGATTAGAGTTACTTTATTTATTTATTAAGCAATCAAGCAGGTTGCCTGTTGATCTCACTAACGACTGCAGCCTGGTGTAAATAGTAAATTATTGTCCTTGTGATAGGTTAAGTCAGTCACATCACACTTTTTGACTAAATGACTACAGTGGGCTTTCTTGTTTTTTTTAAAGGCAAATCTATACTAAAAAATTTGAAGGGCACCAAGTTAACCCTCATATCTCAAAATTATCCTGAAGGACTGTACTTAATATTTGACAATCTATTTTCACGCTCAAACGCAGTAATATTCGAACTAGAACCTCTATACTCGAATATGGCTGACCCAGATCGTTCCGAGTCAAATGGAAAGAAAGCATCTTTTTTTGATATAAAAACATTCCATTGTATTCATTAAAGTATTCTTTTCATAACACACATTGAAATAATGATGCCAAAATGTTCGCGGTCACGAAAGAAAAAATACTTTAAAATTTTATGTATGATGATTTTATTCTTTCAATTTAGTAATCGAAGCATTAGCTTTCAGAATAAGAATTAAATAACATGCTTCAGTTCAGATTTTCTTTCTCATTAAACATGTAAGGCAGCATAAATGTTTGAGCAGATTCTTTTGCTATCGCTTTTAAGTAAAGATTTAATAATGCTAAAGCGGAATAATGAAAATTAAGTGGGAGTTTTCTTTGGAATTATATTCTTCTTACTTTACTTTCTGTTTCTTCGGTCGTTCCATTTCCCCTTACTTCCTATCCTTTTTCTTTTCAATTTATTTAGTTATTTTATTGTATCCTTAAAATGCTGCGTGTCTTAAAAAAAAAAAAAAAAAAAAAAAAAAAGTGAATAGTAAAAGTAAAAATTTAAGTTTCTGAAATTTAAACTTCGCAATCAAGAATTGCAGTTCTGGAACATTATAATTTATCATTTCTTTTAAGTTCTTCTTATGGCTTTTCTAATCTTTGTATTCAATGGTTGATTACTCCTTGCTTCTAATAAAAAGTATAGCGTTGCATTAATTTCCGATTATCCTTATCAGATTTTTATTTCACACAAAATCTACGAGAAAATCACTATTAGATCACTTAAAATTTAAACCACGTTACTTGGAACAATAATAATAATAATAATAAAAACAGTAAAAACCTTAACAACAGTAAAAATTCCATAGAAAAAAAACCGATTTTCTAAGTAGGAAATGAAACATGGTAGGAAGAGGATGAAAGTGCACGATTTTGATATCTAGAATGCTTGACATTTATTTGAAAAACGAGCAAAATCTTTAAATTTAATATTTTACAAAGTTGAATTACTTCTTTTTTACCCTATTTCCATGACGGTGAAGTTTTCTTTAGTGATCAAAGCGTGAACATACGCTTGACTAAGTTTTTAAGGCGTGTTTTCAATTTTTCAATGAGGGTTAGCTAAAGATATCCCTCATTAGAGGCTACACTTCCAAAAAGGAACTGTTGTTTTTACAGTATAATACTGGCAGCCGAGGTTCCGATTCAAAACTATAAAATGCACAGTAATAAACTGTAAAACTAGCAATTTTACAGTTTCTTACGGTTAAGTTTATAGAAATTTTAGAGTTTATGGCAGTAAAATTTAGCTGTATTATACTATTATTCAACCGCGACGAGATGGCCGGTGTCAATCAAATGAGAAAACGAGTTCATTCCTTAAAATAGGTAGAGAAGGAAAAAACTCCAGTGTGCCATATTTGCAAGTTTAGCGACATTTTGGCGAAGTGATAAGTTTTATGAAATATTAAACAATTCTTCGAGACACACCTGCATTTGGCGAGGAAGTGAAAACAAGTCTTTGCTTTATTTATTGCAACCCTTATGTTACCATTTTGTTTTTAAATTTAAATGAACAGTTGGAGGCGTTGCAGTCAATGGCCAATGACCGCGGAAAGATATAAAACCAAGACCCAACTACTTTCTTATATCCAATGAGAAATCTTTCTCGATTGTGCAAAAATTAAAATATTTTCCTCTTTGGCTAATTTCTCAAATTGGGAGACCAATTAAAGGTAAGCAAGGTGACGTATTCAAGCTTTATAACCAATGCCGCAATTGTGAATCCCATTCCTCAATTTTTATCTGCGTATCACCCCTTCCTAAAAATTTACAATCCTGAAAAAAGGAGGAGTCATAGGCCATCTCTGCGAAGTTGAATAATATAAAAACAACAGTAAATACTGGCAGCAGAGGTTCCAGTTTAAAACTAAAATGCACTGTAATTGTAGTTTATTACTGTAAAATTAGCAATTTTACAGTTTAGTACTGTAAAAGTAGAAATTTTACATTTTATTACTGTAAAATTAGCAATTTTTACAGTTTATTACTATAAAATTAGCTGTATTATACTGTAAAAATAACATTCATTTTTTAGTGTATGCATATACCCAAATAACTGGATAACTCAGAAGTCCCTAAGTATCGGTTTAAACCTTCGAATTACTGGTAGTTTGAGTTAGGGTAAATTCTTATTGCCTTCTCAAGAGCTTGGGATCCAGTGAAAACTTCGAGATAAAGAAATATTCAAGTTATAAAGCTTCAAGTTGTCCATAAATGGCTCTCTGTGAATATACTATTTATTAATCTATGCAGTGGGCGCCTGTTGATTGAATAAGTGTTTAATTGAATTAACCGCATTAGCGAATCAAATCATCAAGGAACAGAATAAAATCCAGCTTTTATTAAAACAGCCGCTTTATTGAAGCAGTCATTTTATTGAATCAAAACTGCTTAGAACAAACGTGATTCATATAAGCGGAGGAAACTATAAGTGCTGCATTTAGCACTAGTAGTTAAATTTCTTATGTCTAAATTTAAATTCCTTTTCATTAAACTGTTATAGTTAATCTCAAATCCCAAACTAATCTTTTATTGAGATGTTTGCAATCGTGCATTTTTAATTTCCATTGTATTTTGCTGAAAAAAATAAATAAATAAGTAAACACCGAAAAAAGTTATTATTTTTTTCTATAGCGACGATATTTTTAAAAATACTTTAGAGTTTCTAAATAACTTAGAAAGTCGAAAACTAATTGCCTTTCCACTTCGTCATTGTAAATGCCATAAATTACTGCAAATCCCGGGAAAAGGGGAACTCTGCTGAATAAAGAATTTGTGAAAAAAAAAATCAAATAAAAATAATAAATTATAAAAAAAAACGGCCATAGCTTCAGCTTCCTGCTTAAAAAGCTGGAAGAAAATAATCGACAAAACTTCACCCTCTGGCAAAGTGAGCGTTCTATGAGAAGTGATATGTTAGAAATAAAGTTTTCTAATATAGAGGAAGATTAGATTTCAGATCACACCTTCGGATACTCACACAGCTGTGTTCATGCTGATTGATTTTCTGTCGCACATTTAAGTTGACTATCGGATGTCAACTGTGGTAGCCTTTTTTTCTTCTTTTCCTCTCTTTCGACTTTCTTTTTTTCCTTCCCTGTTTATTCTTCCTCTCTTTCTCTCTCCGAGTAGCCCTAACACATCCAATAACATAAAAATTTCAAGTGTTAGGTTTGGTCTTTGCTATATTTTTTCATTAGAAACGGCAGCTCAATGCTGAGATGTAATGGAAAATTTAAGGAATGTGGTGTCTTGATTAAGTTATATTTCATGGCGCTTGGGAAAACTGTGTACGTGTGCTTAATTTAAAACTACCTTCGCTCCCTTTATTTCTGCTTTTGTCTGACAAAGAGCAGTGTTAGATTTTTATTTTTTCTCTTAATTAAATACAAGGTGAGCACAAATGATGAACTTGATTTCAAAAATTCGTATTTTCGAAATACACATTACAACAAGTGATACATTAATTTAAAGAGAAATTTACCATTTTTTTTTAGTTATAAGTGCTCAATGTGAGCTTCTTGTTACATAGCATACATTCAGGGTCTGATTTACCAATTAGTCCATGAAACCCGGCTTAGCCTACCCCCCCCCCTAAAGAAAAACTAATATTTTTAAGGGCAAGAAAATAACTGTTTCTTTATTGAATTCAGCGACATCATAAAAAAATTGAACTTTTCACCCCTAATATTTAATAATGAACTAATTTTGTATTACTTAAAACCTGCTTTATTTAGTTATTTACTTTTTTCCGAACACAAGCTATTTAATTAGAGAGTTGCTTTGGAAGTGGTTGTACACGGACCTTAAAATTACTAACTCGCAATTGTAGCTTTTTCTTCCGCTTACTCTACGGAAGGAATGCGTTTGACAGATGGCAGAAAAAGAGTTAAGGAAAACTTGTAATATGATTGCAATTTTGTGTGTTTTATTTATTTATTTTTATTTTATTACTATTTTTTCCTCTTTTTGTAGCTTTTCTTTCTGCATTGTTGTTAAAAATAAAATTATTTGCTTATTTTTTAAACAGGCAGCACAAAAAGTCACAAAGGGAAAAGAATCTCGTGATAAAAATTATGCAAGCCGTTTAGAAAACAACATGCTATAGTTGACAATATTTTTTTTACAGAATTATTGCATCATTGCTGTGTCATAATCAATTCCTCACCTGCGATGCATTGTGTCAATGAACTCTTTTAGCTTTCTCACTGCGCAAAAATTATAAAAACACTGATTACACAGTTACTTACTGATTACACAGTTACTTACTGATTACACAGTTTTTTTTCGTTTGAAACGCATGTGATAGTACTATCTCAATATTGCATAATATAATTAATGATGCATAGCAAATTTCTTACTAATTTATTTGTAGCTGCGTAAAAATAAAGGGAAAAAGAGGGCGAAAGAATGTCTTACAGGAAAAGTAGGAATTTTTAATAATTTCAGATGGCATTATTGCTTTCACTTTACCGCGGCTGGCTTTAGCTCCTCTTATTCGCTATGGGATTGGCAGATAGCAAGTCAAGCGATCCATTGTCATTGCTTGAAACGATATAATTTTCAGATTTTTTTACCGTTTTTTCTTCAAATGATTTTGGAAGCTTGTTACGAAAGCACGTTCATGAAAGCTCATGTAATTCTTATGCAATAAGATGTTGATGGGAATCTCACCCAGTTATTCATTTTCGGGGCGAAAATAGAGTCTCCGTTTATATTATCGTCTATTGTGTTTATTTTCATTTGCTCGTTCACTTTTTTTTCGGCAATTTCTTTTTTGATTGGATATTATTTGTACTTGGTCAATAACTTCTGTTGAATACAAACGTGCATGGACGAAACTCGCCTCTCTCTCTCTCTCTAAATATATATATACACACAGTTAGTCCAGTCATTTGGTAGTTTTACCTGGAAAGTTTTCCGGGAGTTTTGAAAATTGGTAGTTTTATAGATTTTGGTATGCTCGTTTCGAATTTCCACTTTGCCACCTCGTATCTTTGCCGCTCGCGCCGCCATATTGAAAAAATGGCGTCTAAAAGAGGTATTTCGAATGTATCTCTTTTTTGACTTATTGTACGAGGAAAACATTAGTTTACAAAATAAACTAGAGAAAATTTCCTACAATTTATGTCATTACAACTTTCTCGTAAAATCAATACGTTTCGACGTACGAGCGTCGCAAAGTTATTATTATCACGCGTTATCGCAGAATAACTCGATTTAGTGCAGTAGATACAAACTGAAAAGCACATTGGAGTCAAACAAACTGCAACAGAAACAATTCCTGTTCGAAATGGTAGGAAATAGGCTCCTAATGAACATACTAAAAGTATACATCCGTACTAGTGGGACAAATATGTGTTTTGGTCGCCATCTTGAAAAATCATGAAAACATTTCAAAAATTCAAAAAAAAAAAAAAAAACTATGTGCGGTATCAAATGAAAGGAAATTTTAAGCTGAAAAGGGATAAAACATGGGATAGTTGAAATGAAGTGAATCTTGAAAAATCCGAAAGAAAAATCAAAAATTAAAAAAATAGTAATATGTGACATCAAATGAAAGGAAATTTCATGCTAAAAAGGAATATAACATCTGATATTTCAAGTGAAGGGAGCAGTATAAGAGTATACACCCGTACTCTAGCGAGATAGCCTTTTTTTAGTCGCCATCTTGGAAAAGAGTGGATTTGGTTTAAAAACATAAAACATATCATATGTGGTATCGCATGAAAGATAATTTCGTGCTGAAAAAGAAAGTGATTTTGGTTTAGACTGGTTTTAAAAAAAAATAACGAAATGGGGCTGAAAACACTGAATTCTTTTGTTGTGTCAAAAACATCACTTATTGAGAGGCTTAAAAACCGTGAATACATTTGCCTCCAAGTCCATCTTTATTGAAGTTAAATAAATAAATTTCCTTAAAAAGTTAAATTGAAAGATTAAAAAAATCTATAATTTGAAAAAATCATGTAATTAAAGAAGTTTTCATAAAATAAAATATTTATATCCATTAAAATGAAATAGCATCATCATCCAAATCCAAAATGTGTCAAGTGTTTGTGCGGTTTATTAAACCGCACTTTGTTCGGTTTTTTAACAGTTTATCCATACAGTTTCCATATCTTTTATTAACATATGCTTCGTGTTGACTTCTACCATCTTTAAATGTTGCAGAAGCAGACCATGGTAATGGGTGAACTAATGCACCTTCATCAAGAACGTAGGAAATTGATACAAATGTATCGTATTGGCATTCAAGGTATCTAATGACTTCACCAATAAAGATTTATCTGTTTTTCTCATTTTCTGAGTAGTACGGTCAAATAGTGCAGTTGGTGGAACAGATAATTCGTAACTGAAAAATGCATTTGCTTCTTAAGCGCTATTGTCTAAAGAATTACAGGCAAGCATCTTCTGTGTTGAGAGACGTGGATCTACGTAGTGGAGTCTCACCAGCAATAATAATTCCTTTTGTCAGTACTTTCATTGTTATTGCTTGGTTTAGTTTCAATAATGTTTGTTCTTTAAAACACTCGCTGGTGAATTTATCTTGGATGTTTCTTCCAAAGAAATCTGCATTTTCTGCAGTAACTCTGCTTTTGCTATTCGCTATACCGTTAAAAATGTACCATAAACGAAATGAAAACACAGCAAATAGATTGTGGTCTACGAAGAATCGCATTACCTTTTTTTATGTCTTTCAGATCTCTTGTCATCCTTACATCTGTCAAATCGGTATGCTGTTCACTACCAATGCATGAAGCACTGGTCAGGAAGTGTAGTGAACATTTCACTGCAACTGGAATGGCTCAAAATGAAAGTTGCACGCTTAATTGTTTTACCATTTTTCACCTATTACTTCTCTTGAAAACTTCTATGAATATAATTTTCTAATGAGAAATTTCCTTTCATATGATACTGCATATGATATGTTTTATTAAAAAAAAAAAAATCTACGTTTTTCCAAGATGGCGACCAAAAAAAAAACTTATTTTGCACGACAGTACGGGTGTATATTTTTAGTATATTCACCATTTATATGTCAGATATTATATTCCTTTTTAGCATCAAATTTCCTTTCATTTGGTACCACACATTATTATTTTTTAATTTTTGATTTTTTTTCGGATTTTTCAAGATGGCGGCCGAAGAAACCACATTTTGCACCACAGTACGGGTGCATACTTTTAGTATCATCACTTCGCTTCAAATATCCATGTTTTATCCCTTTTCAGCTTAGAATTTCCTTTAATTTGATACCGCACATAGTTTGTTTGAATTTTTGAAATTTTTTCATGATTTTTCAAGATGGCGGCCAAAACACATATTTGTCCCACTAGGAACGGACGTATACTTTTTGTTTATTAGGAGCCTATTTCCTACTATTTCCAACTGAAATTGTTTCTGTTGCAATTTGTTCGACTTCAAGGTGCTTTTCAGTTTATTTCTAGTGCACTAAATCGAGTTATTCTGCGATAACGCGTGATAATAATAACTTTGCGACGCTCGTACTTCGAAACGTATTGGTTTTACGAGAAAGTTGTAATGACATAAATTGTAGGAAATTTTCTCTAGTTTATTTTGTACATTAATGATTTTATCGTACAATAAGTCAAAAAATAGATATATTCGAAATACCTCTTTCAGACGCCATTTTTCCAATATGGCGGCGCGAGCGGCAAAGATACGAGGTGGCAAAGTGGAAATTCGAAACGAGCACATCAAAATCTATAATACTACCAATTTTCAAAACTCCCGGAAAACTTTCCAGGTAACCCCCTTTTTTTCGACCAAATGACTGTACTAAGTGGCGTAACTACTCGTTGGTTTCAGGGGGGGGGGGGGTTATATTCAAAGTCGTCACGAGGTAAAAAAACGGCGGTGGGGGAGGGGGACCCCCTTTTTTCCACACCTTGTATGTTTTTATGTATATATACACTGAAGTGACAAAAGTCATGGGATAGCAATATGCAAATTTTCAGATGGCAGTAGCATCGCATAGAACAGGTATAAATGCGCAGTGCTTTTACAGAGCTTTCATTTTTGTTCAAGTTATTCATGTGAAGAGGTTTTAACGTGATGATGACCGCACGACGTGAATTAACAGACTTTGAACGCGGAATGTTAGTTGGAGCTAGACGCATGGGTCATGCCATTTCGGAAATCGTTAGAGAATTCAACATTCCCAGATCCACTGTGTCAAGAGTGTGCCGAGAGTATGACTTAAAGATCGAGACCGGCGACGTCTGCAAAGAGTCGTAAATTCTAACAGACAAGCAACACTGCGTCAAATCACCGTAGAAATCAATGTGGGACGTACAATGGACGTGTCTGCTAGAACTGTGCGGAGAAATTTGGATTTCTTGGGCTATTCCAGCAGAAGACCGACTCGAGTGCCTTTACTGACAGAACGACATCGCTTGCAGCGACTCTCGTGGGCACGTGAGCATATCGGTTGGTCCCTAGATGAATGGAAAACCGTGGCCTGGTCCGATGAGTCACGATTTCAGCTGGTAAGAGCCGATGGTAGGGTTCGAGTGTGGCGCAGACCCCACGAAGCCATGGACCCAAACTGTCAGCAAGGCACTGTTCAAGCTGGTGGTGGCTCCGTAATGGTGTGGGCTGTTTTTTCATGGCATGGACTTGGTCCTCTAGTGCGACTGGACCGAACATTGACTGGAAATGCTTATGTGCAGCTACTTGGAGATCACTTGCAGCCATTCATGGACTTCATGTACCCAAACAACGATGGGATTTTTATGGATGACAATGCGCCATGTCACCGGGCCACAACTGTTCGCAATTGGTTTGAAGAAAATTCTGGACAATTCCAACGAATGATTTGGCCACCTAGATCGCCCGACATGAATCCCATTGAGCATTTATGGGACACCATCGAGAGGTCTGTTCGTGCCCAAAATCCTGCCCCATCAACGCTTTCACAATTATGGACGTCTATCGAGACGGCATGGCTCAATATTCCTGCAGAAGACTCCTGTACGCACTTGAAAATGCGCACTTCCGAAATTCGAAAACCGGACAGCTTTTTAAAGAGTAACAACCTTTGACACTAGAATTGTGCTGTAGTCTTAAGACATATTACTGCAGAAAAATGGAAGGGGGTCCGGGGGTTCGCCCCCGGAAATTTTCATAATTTGTACCTCTAAAAAACTCCATTCTAGACTATCTTAGTGATGTTCGATCTCTTCCTCAGTCAGTAAAACACGATTGCCGGCTCTTTTTAATAAATGTGAAAGAAAATGATAGGATACAGAAATTCTTCCTAGCGATTTTTTCGAAATTTAAGTTTCAAAGACGCAATTTCATACGAATTTCGATCATAATGGGCGGTTTGGAGACCAACCTCCGGAAATTTTTGAAATTTATTTCCTAAAAAAGACAGTCCTTAATGGTTCTGGGAAGGGGAGGGGGTGGCAAAAAAGTCTGTAACACTATAATATTCGCAGTAGAATCGTCCTTTTTCATTCTCGGAGTTTTTATATTTTCTCATCTCATTTTTGCATTTTTTTGGACCAACGTTTCGGGGGGGGGGGGGGTTTGTCCCCAAAACACCCCCCATAGTTACGCCACTGTATGCACATAAATGTTTCATTGCACAATTTTTATAACCAACTGTATGACATGCGAATTTTCAGTATTGTTTTATATACTTCAAGGGGAAAAGCAGTGAAAACACAATTTTACACTTTCTGTTGGACCAATGATTAAACACATGCCAAGCAGGAAAACGTAAAAATAGGGGCGGTGTCAAAATTGGGGGGCTAATCAATGAAAATCAAAATGCATTATTTAAAAATTGACTCTTATCTAGTGAACTAGTGGGAAAAATAAGTAATCTTTACTTGTTTTTTGTTTTTCTTAAACCTTTTCGCCACATTGTAAATTTTTGGAAGCGAGGAGGCTCAACAGTACAAAAACACTTCAGTTAATTTAGTCCAATTGGAGCCACCCCCCCCTCCTCCTCAGACACCACCCAACTTTTAATTGATGTCTCATTGATGATTTTTGAGATTTTTAAATAGCTCAGCTGTCTTCGAAAATTCTTAGAAATATGTTGTGAAATTGAAATATGCTTTTTACATTTTAAACTTCCCGCGTGCCAGACCAAATCTGTTCTCGGGAAGGATGTGGCCATAGATTGAAGACCCCCTGATATAGGTTATTCCATCCCCACACCCGTTAGCTTCTGGTGAACTTCCTGCCCAAACCTTGCCTTCCACTCTTCTCTGGGCCCTGAACTCCAAACGGCACCCATTGTTTCGACACTTCCATAAGGATGTCGCAACAACAGTCAATCTCTTCCGTCTGGCCATCAGACGAGAGAGTGTCAGTCAGTCACAGCAGAAGTAGGTCAGTCCCTGCTTCCACGTCTGCCTCACCTGCGCTGTTCCGGGGTCAAGGAGAAAGGGAGGAAGAAGCCCGCGAAGTGAGTGTGTGTGACCTTCCTGAAAGGCACGGGTGACGTCATCCGTCTTGCTGCTGTCTGGCGATGCCGATTTTAGAACGGCTCTGCAGGTTGGTGGTTGCCCAGCGGGAATCTCCGTTGCAGGGGATGTCGTCTGCCGTTGTGTTGTCTGGAGAAGGCACGCTCCCTCCTCCTGAAGATAACGGTTTCGAATCGCTCGCGGGAGACGATTCCGCCGGATTCAAGGAGTTCGCTATACTAGGGATGCACCGATTAATCGGCAGTACCGATTAATCGGCCATAATCGGCCACTTTGCCGATTATTAATAATCGGCAAAGTCGGGCCGATTAATCGGCGGGAAAAATATTTTTCAAATATTATTCTTCAAAGTATAAATTTACTAAGAAACTATGATGAATAATTTTATTAACAGTAATAATAATCCTAACAGTTAATTTTAAGTTTTTTTAAAATTAATTATCCTACTTTGAATAAATATACATAGACAATATTGCAATATTTTTCATGTGGCGATAGTTTTCTCTTAGCACCGTGCTTTTAGTTAACCTCTAATTTTCAAAGAATAAAATTATTGAATTGAAGGCTACTAATTATTAAAGGGTATGAATTAAAAGTACTCCTAAATTGGAGTGCTCACCACAGACTCTCCCTCCCCTTTTTTTGAATTTTTATGTCCAATTAAAATAACTCTAACAATGTGTAAATGCTATTATTGACAATAATATGAAAATTGGTGCTAAGATATTTGATAAAATATTGAAATTATTTTGTGAAAACTAGGAAAATGGAAAACAATCTTCTCTCGGAAATAAATTACTTATTATTTCTAACTTCGAATTGTATAAGAGAGAAAAAACAGTGATGGTAAAATTGAAAACAATCATTCTCATCATTAATCGGCTCAGCCGATTAATCGACCGATTATCAACTACCGATTAATCGGTAATCGGTAATCGGCCAATTTGTTTATCGGTGCATCCCTACGCTATACCGAATCAACGGTGGAGATTTAGGCGGGTAGCTCTGCTAGGAGTCTTGGAATTAATCACGAAACTTTAAATCAGTTGTGTAAAAATCGATCACTTGTATTTTACTGTTAGGAAACTTAAAAATTAATCAAATAAAAAGATGTCAATATTTTACGGAAAAGAAAAACTGAAATTTATTAGTTTAAAGCTAGTCTCCTATGTTTTTCGGAGGAGAAAACTTAAAATTAATTAAGGATTAAGTCACCTGTATTTTACAAATTATCTAAGTAAAAATTAGTTACCCGGGTTTTCCAGAAAATAAAACTTAGAATCATTAAGAAAAAAAGCCTCCTATATTTTTCAGAAAAGAAAGGATGAAATTAATTAAATAAGACAGAGCAATCTATATTTTACAGAAAAGAAAACTTTAAATTTATTAAATCACCTACATTTTACTGATATTAAAATAGTCTCTTACTTTTCCCGGAAAAAAAACATGAAATTAATTAAACAAAAACAAGCGACGTATATTTTGCGGAAAAGAAAACTTTAAATTGATTAAGTAAAACTTAGTCATCTGCATTTTACAGAATACAGAACTTCAATAAAATAAATTAGTCACCTATGTTTTCCAGAAAAGAGCACTTCAACTTAATGAAGCAAAAAAAAGTCACATTTTCTATGAAAAACCTTTTAATTAATTAAATGCAAATTCCTCTCCTATATTTCCCAGAAAAAAACTTGAAGTAATTTAAGTAAAACGTATTCACCTACATTTTATAGAAAAGAAACTTTCAAATCATTAAGTTGAAATTTGCCACCGAAATTTTACAGAAAAGAAAACTTTTAATTAATTGTAATATAGTAAAAATTTGTCATCTGCTTTTTACAGAAAAAGACTTCAATAATGTAAATTAGTCTAAAAGAGAAATTTAACTTGAAATTATTTAAGTAAAACGTAGTCTCCTATATTTTACAGAAAAGAAACTTGAAATTAAGTGAACAAAAATAAGTTACCCATGTTTTACAGGAAAGAAAACTTAAAATTAATTAAGTAAAATTAGTTGTCTTCATTATTACAGATAGGAAAATTTTTAGAATTTTTCACGTTTTCTAGAAAAAAAAAAACTTTCATTTAGTAAAGAGAAGTCGCCTGTATTTTACAGAGTAAAATCTTTTGCAGAATAGAACAAATTATTTGCTAAACATTATTCACCAATCTTTTATAGAAATGGAAACATTAAATTAATTAAGTAAAAGAGATTCACCTATATTTAACTTTAAATTACTAAGTAACTCATACAATATGTGTCCTATTTACTGTTATGTAAAGACATATCCGGCTAGAATTAAAAGCCTAAAAGTAATTACTTTACTAAACATTATTTGCAATAGATATGTAGTTCATAAAATAGTTTTTTTTTTGTTCTTTTAATTTTTCCTGACATTGAGTAACGTGTCTTTTAATCAAATACAAATACAAATACAAATACAAATGTGACGACCAGCAACAGGCTCTGGGCCCAACTGGGCTGGTCTTAGTCAAATTATAGATCCCAATGAAGATCAATGGCCCTCTTAAAACTATCTACTCCTTTGCTCCTTACCGCCTCTTCCGGTAAACTATTCCAAGTTCCCACTACTCTGCTAAAATAGTAATTTTTCCGAATTTCCAGGTTAGCCTGAGATTTAAACAGCTTATAACAATGACCCCTTGTCCTGCTTTCCGTGCAAAAATTTAACCCTATATCATCTTTCATTTTGATAAATTTAAACAACTGAATCATGTCCCCTCTGGTTCTCCTTTGCTCAAGACTATACATATTAAGCATTCTAAGTCTCGAATCATAGTCTAAATTAGAAAGTCCATTCACTAACCTTGTAGCCCTCCTTTGTACCCTTTCCAATAAATTAATATCTTTCTTAAGATAAGGAGACCAAAACTGAACAGCATACTCTAAATGAGGTCTTACCAAACTTCTATATAAAGGCAGAAGAACCTTCTTAGATTTGTTTGAAATAGATCTATTTATAAACCCAAGCATCCTATTGGCTTTGTTACTAGCTATGCTGCACTGTTGACTAAACTTGAAGTCTTGATTTATTAAGACACCTAGATCCATAACATTTTCTGCCTTACTAATGACTGAACCCTGTAAATAATAGCTTGTATGCTTATTCCCATGACCTAAATGCAGCACTTGACATTTCCCAACATTTACTGCCATGCCCCACTTGTCTGCCCACTTAGTAATATGATCCAAATCCTCTTGCAGCTGATTTACTTGTTCATCGTTTTCTACAACCCCCATAACTTTGACATCATCAGCAAAACAATTCATGTTTCCAGAAACATTTTCATGAATATCATTCATAAAAATAATAAACAAAAGTGGACCTAAAACTGATCCTTGGGGAACCCCACTTAAAACCTCACTCCATTTAGAATGATTACCCCTTACAA